>CAUYQG010072166.1:0-12276 GCA_963574415.1 Tarsius wallacei | reverse complement strand
CTTTTTCTCTTACTGTCTTTAAGATTATTTCTTTTATAGCTACTTTTTGTAAGTGAATTACTATGTGTCTAAGAGTTAGTCTTTTCATTTTTATGCCTTGCAAGTATTCTCTGAATCTCTTGTGTTTCGATGGTCTCTTTTCTTGGATAACTTCTTGGTACTCTTGCTCCAAGGTGAACTCTATCTCCCTTTCTGCCTTAGGAATGCCATTCAGGCATAAGTTTGGCCTCTTAATATCATCACGCATACCTTGGAGGCTTTGTTTTGTCTTTTTAAGCTTCCTTTCTATGTTTTTAACAGTTAGTGTTAGTTTCATATTTTGATCTTCAAATTCTGAGATCTTTCTTCTGCTTTGTTATTCTGCTTTTCATGCTTGTCAGTTTGTTATTTATTTCATTTGCTGTATCCTTTATTGCTGTCATCTCAGTTATCAACTATTTCATTCTTTTTTCTTGTCTTTCATCATTTCGGTTTATCCTTTCCATTAATGCCTTGATATCTGGATTTGTGGTTTAAAATTAGTTGTTCTGGGGGCTCTTCATTGTTTGAGTTCCAATGCCTGTATTCTCAGGTTCTGTCTTTCTAGGGGGTCTGAGGGATACTTGTGTTCTTCTGTTGACTCTTCTTCATTTTTCATGGTCCCCTCCATCCCCTTCCCCTTTAATTCCATTGCTCAGTGATAGGGGGATTGCTTTCACTTCTGTTTTCTCAATCCCCTATCTTTCCTTATGTAGGACCTCTGGATTTGTTCAATTATGAAGTCAGACTGGGGGTGGGAGGCTGTCTTTTTGAAATTTTGAGATTTGATTAAGGTGTAATGGGGGAAACTATCTGCAGATCAGATATTCAGAAGCCATCTGCAGATCACAGTATCCACTGGTTGGCGTGTGGACCCCCTGGAACCCACTTCCCACCATCTTACATTCTGTCCATGTGGTTGGAGAGTATGTATGCCCCACCAACTCGGCCACTGCTATGTCCCCCTCTCTGACTATATACACCTGTCCTTGATTCAGTGTCAGGGATGAGATGTCAGTCTCTCTAGTAACGTACACCTGTGGTATCCTCTTTGGACAAATGATGGTCAATCCCAGAAAGGTGTGGAAATTCTCCCTCAGTCTCAGGATGTAGGCTGCCCAGACTCAGGCTAGCTAGAGAAGGTACCTGCCCAGTTCTGGAACAGAGAAAATTGCATCAGACTATGTCTTCTCCTCCAGTAAGTCTCAGCTCCATATTTGCTCTCTGCACTTTCTCCATAGTCCCTGCTGCCAGTGCCTGGCCTGTTGCTGCAGGTAGTTGTGTACAGCCAGGTGCCAGGTGCTGAAAGTCTGCTGATCTCTGCTGCCTTCTCCCAAAAGATGCCCTTAGAATCACTTTTCCTATTTTTAACCAAACTCCTTGTTCAGGCTGGTCTGGTTTATTATACAATGTTTTCATCTATGTATTACACATTTTATATTCATATAACTATACATTTTGAAAGAATTTGAGAAGACATCTGGTTCAGTCTCTTTTGCACAAGAGAAACTGAGGTTTATGGGGAAGTTGTTTACTCAAACTGACATAGAGAGTGACTGATGGGGACCTGGTCCTTCCTGCTTTCACATTTTCTTTGACACTCCCTTATCTCAAACAGCAGGCATTAGGTCTGTATTCAAGTGCAGACTCTCCTTTGTTCTCTCTAGAAAGAATGTCTTAAATGTTTGGTGAGTGTATTTTTGCACACTTGACTCCAAATCTGCTCTGGAATTTTTAATGTGTTTTCTTGTCCATCAACCAAATATCTAGACCCTTGTTCTGCTGTGTGCCCTAGAGTCTAACTGCCTTCAGCACTGTCTGTGTGAGTTTTATTCTTTCTTAATAAGCCACAGTGGAGTGTAGAGCTGAAAGCTGGTTGCCTAGTGCATGCAGCAGAATATGAAAAGGGCAGGAGCTGTCCACAAACTGGGAGATAATGCAAATATCAGACTCTTGTGGGTGTAGAGGAACAAACAAGTGAAGTATCCAGAGGCCAAGTAAGATACCCATTTAATCATTTATTCACACAGCAAATATTACTAAGTACTTATATGAATGCATTCTGCTAGATGCTATGGAAAATGCAGAAACAAATAGCTCACTCATTATTATTCCCAAAATCAAATTTGAAAGCCACATCTGGAAAAAGTTCTGGACAAGGAGCTCTTAAACATAGAACAAAAGCTAATACTCACAGTCAAATTGGGGCACAGACAAAAGTTGTTATAAACTTTCTACATAGAGTAGAGAAAAAGTTTATTAGGGCTTTGAGAATTTTGAATTGCAATACTAGTTGACATTTCTTGTGCACTTATTACATGCCAAGCATTGTGCTAAACATTTTACATATATTAGCTTATTTAAATTCTCACAGTGGTAAGTGTTAAGTAGCCAATCCAAACTTATACAGTTATGAATTATTGGAGCCAGGAGTCAATTTCAGGGTTTTTAATGAAACAGTCAAACTTTCACCAAGGAAGACTACATGGAAGGTATGGAAGTGAACCAAAGATGATATGCAATTTGATTTGAATAGATGAGGATGAAAGAGAAGGACAAGTCATTGGAAGGCATTAAAAGGGACAGAGTATTTCATGGTTTCGGAAGCTTGCAATTTATGCCAAATAAGTGGCATGCTGATAGTACGTCACAGCAGGACCCAACAAGTGGTTGTTTAGAATACTGTGACCTGGAAGCAGAGAAATAAATGAAATCTCATATGGCAACAGATTACTTAATGGAGCTGCTTTTCATTTGCTTCTTTAACAAAAGAAAAAGAAGTCTTTTGAGTCATTCTCTCATATGTCTTTTATCTCATAATTTCTTGTGGACTAGTCCCTGGATAACATTACTAATCAGACCCTTCCCATCTGAGGAAAATTCGGCTGGAGAGAAGAGAAAGACAAAGAAAAAAGTTAAATCTTTCCTTCAATAATGATGTTCTGCATAAAAAGCAAAACAGTCTACAAATCAATTTTGCTGTTTTTAAAAGTAGTTCTTGTATAGGCAGAGATGAAATGAATTATATATCTGAAACTAGAGGAAATACAATCTTGCATTTGAATAGTGCTTTAATATTTTTAAGTGGCTTTTGGTATGTTTTATTTTTATATTTGATCTGGTAATCTATTACCCTCTTCACAGCTGGGGAATCTGGCACAAGAGATTCAAAGATTTTGCCAAGCTCATGCTAATGTTAATGGCAAACCTAAGCTAGACCACAGGCCTTCTGTATATATCCTTGTATATATACAGAAGATATATATCCTTGTTGCTATTTTTCCATTTATATTCCTGGGCATTCCTTATATGAAAGAAAACTAAATTTTCTTCAAAATTGCCACTTTAATTTTTTATAATCAAATGTTTATTTGTTAACTATTTTTGTCCTCTTACATTAGGAGTTTCTTGAGTATTGGGGTCATATCTTAATCAACTTAGTATTTTTTCACAGCCTCCAACACACACACCAGGGCCCTATGCAAGAATGTCTTCTGCTTTATGCATTGAATTGATAACTAAATATAAATATGCTACTGGCATTGAAAGGCAGCATAACGGTCATTATGCATGTTAGGTTAAGAGGTAAACAGACCTGGCTCTGTTATTTACCATTTGTAGAATTTGGGGCAAATTACTTCATCTTTCTAATTTATGTATTTGTTTTTTCATTTGTAAAATGGAGATACTAATGGAACTTATCTCATAAAGGTCTCTGAAAGTTGAGTAATGATGCATGTGAAATGTGTAGTACCATTTGTGGCATTAGTAGGTCTTTGATTAATTGTCACTGTTACTCTCTAACTCTACTCAGGTTTGGGAACTTAAGAGTTAAACTGTCTTGCATTGCCACAGTGGATTCCTAACAAGTTTGAATATGCAATGTTCCATTTAGTCAAAAACTCATTCCTCTGGAAAGCAACCTTTGAACTGAGCAAGATGACTAAAAAGTAAGCATTAGTTTAGAAGACATACATTGTGTTAACTTAAGACACAGCCTTGAGTTTTCTGTAGTGTGTGTGAGACAATTTAGTGATTAGTTTTCTTGTTGTTAATGTAGGAGAGATGGTTCCTGTGTCTTTTTGTCTTTTTCACTGTGGTAACTAACTCAGCTTCCAGGGAAAGGTGGTAAGCCTGTGATTGTGATATTGAATTGATGACACCAGCCTGCTTCTCTCCCTATAGATCTGATTGTCTGTTTTGTGTTTGGATCAGTGAGAAGGAAGTTTCACTGCTCTTCAGAATGACATACACATTGCCAGTCATTACTTTTCTAAAATGGAAAGGGAATTAAAATAAAAGCCTGAATATAGAAGGAGGTGGCAGGTTTTTGGAAAAGTGTATCGGCAATTTGAAGCATAAATAATTAATTTTGTCTTGATATTAAGTTCGACTTGTGTTTATGATTTGTTAAAAAAAAAACTCTAATGGTTTCTAAATAAATTTAGCATCAATTTAAGCTATTAGAAGAAGTTAAATAAAAATAATTAGGATATTATAATACTTTGTGCATTTCCAATCACTCCCTTATTGTGGCTCTGGATCTTTTTCAAGGAACAATAGCATGAATATATTAGAATGTTTGCTTCCCTTAGGATGCGAGTTTGCTCATGATTGAGTGCTTGCAGGAGACAGAAAGCCAGATTGATGTGTTGACTTAATCAAAGGAGTGAATGCTATATAAATGATAAATTGTTTTGTACATATAGGTTAAAACCAGCATAGTGACTGTTTACTGTTGCAATAGTTGAATTTGATTATTCCTTATTTACAGTAATCACTAATTTCACACTATAGTTATTTCTATAGTGTGTGCATTAATTTTGTGACATCTTCAATTACTATAGAATGAGTTAGTAAATCTAAATAAAATTAAGTGAATTCCAATAGAGCCCAGTGATTGGCCATTTGTTTATTTTGCTTATGGCTGTCAATACTCATTGTAATTTAAATTGAGATCAAGGGATTCTTCCACTATATGTTATTGATTAGACTTCCTCTTCCCTCCCCTCACCCATCTATGTATGCATGGAGTCAAGTAAGTGTACAATTTTGAACAAACATAAAGGATTTTGAGATAAATTTTTCCCCTTTTCTGAAGCAACAGCTCATATTCTTGTAAATAATTTTGGTGAACCTATACAGTGACTGCTGTGGTGGAATGCACATAAACATTTAAATGCTTATAAATTCTCTGGATTTAATTCTAAAGCTTGGAGGAACTGGCCTCTAAGAAATCATTCTTCAATATTTTAAGTTTTCATTTCTTTTTACTCCTAAACATTATCTAGCTTATCTGTATTTAATGTCTCTTGAAAAAGTATTAATTAACATAGAACAAATATAATTTAATAACTGGCTGTCAGAACTGACTGATGATTATTATGGCAATTTATGGTTTACTTTTCCATTTTGTTTTCCTAAGAAAGAAAGAGAGAAAACAGAATTTTAAGGCACTAAAATGATTTATTCTGGAACTGAATTTTTGCATTGAATTATTTGCTGCCTGAAGAATCAAGATTTGCAAAAATGGATCCTCCATTCCCAAAAGATACCATAAAATATAATTCCTAGTAATATTATAAGTGATTCAGTAAAACAATAGTAATTTGAGCTCCAAGACACTCTATAAACTATAAACAAAAATTAACAAGCAATTGCAAAATTATTCTTAGTAGAATTATGAAAACATTTGTTATGTATCCTAATGAGAATGAATAACAGATACTTAATTCACTATTTATTCATAAATAGTGAATTTTGCCTTGCTTGAAATACACTTACCAGTTTGTAATGTTAATGGAAATGCACTCCTTCTCTGCCTCATTAGAAAGGGATCGTTATGCTTTCAAACAATATGTTTTTTATATTGTCTAAAATGGAGTTGAGCATCAGGATTGAAAGATGATGTCTTTAAAGGTTTTTGTCTCACTTCAGAGGTTTCAGAATGGGCCCTAGTATAGATGGGGACAAAAGTTTTTACTGAGCGTTTGTTTCAGAACTATGCTTACTTACCTCTGCCATTTTCTTCATTTGGGGCCTGCCTATGCTTAATTCCACATATATAAAATAGACCTAATGTCATTCTCTTTTAGTTTTTCTCTATATGTGGATAGATATTGTATGAGAGAAGCCAGAGAGGTTGACAACGGGAAGGTTGACCAGCATGACGGAAAAGTATTGTGTTTGGAGCCAGATAGTACTGCATTTTCTTGCTGACGCCAGCACTGACCTTGAGCAAGTAACTGTATTTCACTGAACCTCTGTTTCCTCACTTATAACATAAGTAAATTAATAATATCTACCTTATGAATTCCTCATAAGTAGTAGAGATAATTCAAATAAAATGTCTTTTACAGCGTATGATAAATACTATGTACTCAATAAACACTGGCTAGTAGTAGCAGAGGTGGTCAATATCACAGTCATTGCAATAGTGATGTTAGCATATAGGTTAGGTAGCTATAAATAAATAAATACATTTAAAAAATAATTTTAGAATCTTCTAAATCCAGGGCTTAGATGTGACAGCTTGCCAGCTTGGGTGAAGTATTAAATGAAGAGATGTGAGAAATGGCATGTGGCAATTGGGCTCTGGGTTAGGGAGGCAACAAGCAGCTGTGGAGCAACACCAGAAAACACATGCCCTAACTAAACAAAGTAGGCACTACTTACTTTCAACTATTTTTTGCCCCTTTGGAAAACATAGACCTCATTTAAAAAGTTAAAAAAATATATTTCAATAGCCTTAGGAGTACCTGTGGTGCTTGGTGACTTGGATACATTTTATGGTGATGAGGTCAGGGCTTTTAGTGTACCTGTCACTCAAATAGTGTACAATGTACCCTACAGATACATTTTTATCACTCATCACTCTTCCATCCTTCCCCTTCTGAGTCTTCTATGTCCATCAAACCGTTCTGCATGCTGTTACTGAGCCATAGCTTAGTTCCCACTTATAGTGAGAACATATGACATTTGGTTTTTTTATTCCTGAGTTACTTCGCTTAGGCTAATGACTTTCAGTTCCATTTAAGTTGCTGCAGAAGACATTATTTCACTTTTTTAGCTGAATAGTATTCTATGTTTTGTGTGTGTGTGTGTGTGTGTGTGTGTGTGTGTGTGTGTGTGGTGTTTTCTTTATCCATTCATCAGTTGACGAGCAGGTAAGTTGAAACGATATTTTGTAAATGTGATTTGTGCTATTATAAACATACCAGTGCAGGTGTCTTCTTTGTATAATTATTTCTTTTCTATTGAGTAGATACCCTGTAGTAGGATTCCTGGTTAAAATGTAGATCTATTTTTAAGTTCTTTAAGAAATCATCTTACTGTTTTCCACAGTGGTTGTACTAATTTACATTCCCATCAATAGTGTACAAGAATTCCCCTTTCACTGCATATGCAAAAGGTTTCAGTTTTAACACATATTTTTTTCTTAAGATAATTTCAAAAAACTAGATTTAATGCAAAAATATTCCTCTTTTAATACTGACAATAAATTTAAAAGTATTGTGTCTACCAACAATGTTAAGCTGAACACAACATAATTGCAGGACAGATTCAGCCTGTTGATGTCAGTTTGAAATCTATCATCTATCTGACTGATAGAGAGCAATAAGTTGTTACTTACACAGCATACATCATTTTCTGGTGGGCACTTTTTAAGTACTTTACATATGTTTATATTACATATGCACATATTTAAGCCTCTCAATGACCTTAAAAGATAGGTAATAATAATCAGTAATTATTATCTAGTCCATTTTACAGATGAGGAAACTGAGAAAAAGGGTAGTTAAGTAACTCACCTAACATCTCTCAGCTATTCAGCAACAGAGCAGAGATTTGAACCTGCATAATCTAATAGCAAAGTATTTGCCTTTCATCCCAAGGTTTATAGGTCAAGTAACAAGTTTCTCCTATTTGTAGGAACCATTTTTTAAATGAAATCTTGGAGGAGAAAATTCTAAAGTTAAATTTACAGACATACATCATTTGATAACATTTATTGAATATATTCAAAATGCAGAGTCTTCAGCAAAGAGCAGTGATGAGGATAAAGTTATATAAGTCACGAACCTTGCCTTCAAGTTTTTCCCAGGTAGTCAGAGAAGAAATGTATGATTAACTTAGTATCACAATAATAGTGTTTCCATGGAATGTTTTTGACGTCAGAGGAGGGACTGTGGTTAGCTTGATAATGGATGACTTCACAAAATTGGTGACATTTTAGCTAAATCCTGAAAAACTGGTTAGATTTCAATAGGTAGAGATAGAGGTACTGAGAGGTCAGTGTCAGCAAATACTTTGTTTCAGAAGGGACAATACTTTAGTAAATACAGAGAATAGTTTTGTAATTCTATAAGTAGAATTTATAGAGGAATAGAACAAAAACAAGCTGAGGACTAAAATATTTCTTCTAGTGTGTTTTCACTGTTTTTCTCAGTTATAAGTATATGAGTCTGTTTCTTAATCATACACACAGACACTTCCCCCGCCACACACAGACACCCCCCCACCACACACACACTTGCATTATTCTAAAAGCAATGACACCAAACTAGCATGAGGTTTTCAGAAGGTCCAAAATATCTTAAGCAATTCAGAGAAGTAAGTTTTTGAAATGATTTACTACTGGTTCCCCCACAACAGAATTGTAAACAATCAAAGACAAAGTTATAAAATATTTTCTTCTCTTGTTGCATTTATAAAATAAAAATCATAGGCGATAGAGATATTTTAGAATAAGACCATAGAATGGAAGATATATTGTAGCAAAAGTGAAAGGGATTAATAAATGGCCATGAATGTGGGCTGAGGATTACTGGACCACTACCTAAACTGAATTATAATTCTTGCTCTACTGCAAGAGTAACTCTAGTTCTCTGTAATTTGTTATGAGCGCAAAACGGTTTGTTAATCATAGTGATTTCAAAAGAAGGTTTAGCTTCTACAATAAAATGTTCATGCTTCATGATTACTACTAAGTACATAGAGGTCATTTCTTTCCTTTTTCTTATTTTTAAAAAATTATTAATTATTATGTTATAAATATAGACATAACTTTATGCTGAACTTATGTGAAGCTCTTATGGCACAATACAAAATACAAGAAATTAAGACTGTGAGGTATGGTTGTCCTTATGTTTTGGCTCTTAAATCTCCTTGTTAAATCATTTCTACATGTAAACTTATTTTATGTATACAGAGTGTTTAGCACAGTGCATAACATGGAAAACTGCTATTTGCATTTGGCTATGAAAGCAATATTATTTGTTATTATTTCTATCATTATCAGCAGCAGATCTTTTCCCAGGATGCAATGGAAGACTCATACATTCAATTTGACTTCGTCATTAACCTCTCTGAAAGTGATGCTGGATTCATGAAGTCTGACAAAGTAAAGTTTGGACAGTAGCCTGTGGAAGGCCATTGAATTTCAGCACCAATTACTGCAAATCTGTTTACTTGCTATCAAAGCCTTTAATTTACTGTTAAATCACAACTGCAAAAATTGTCCACCCAAATTTTTCTCATTGACTATAAAGCATTAAAATACAAATTACATTTTTAAAGCACACATTTATTATTCTTTATTTCTTTCCTTTCTACTTTATTTTCCCCCAGGGGGTGGGAAGAGTGATGCAAGAGCAACCTGTCTTTGAAGTTATTTTAATCTTTATTCTATCTAATCCTTTCCTGGACTCTTTTAATCTACTTGATTTTTAAGTCATGATTATATTCTCCAGGTACCAAGTCATGATATCCTTCCAAAGAGTTGGTCATTAAAATCTCATTTTTACCTTCAAATGTTGGCTTTTTAGCTAATGAAATCTGCAGTTCTTATAAATATCCATCTTGCAAAATCTCAGAATTATTGGCATGTATATATAAAGTCATGCAGTGAGAGAATTATATTAGCACTGACATTAGCTCTTTCCTTTTCATTTCAATGAAGTGAAGGTAGAACATATATAGTTATGCATATTTAAATAAAGGCATCTCTTTTATCTTCTTTCAATATTTTTATACCGTCATTAGAACTCTTTTGAATGGTACCCAAGGGACACCACATCTAATTTAAACTTCATAGCAAAAAAGACATCAGGAAACTTTAGATTCATTATTTAGTTTGATGATCTGAATAGATTGGGGAAAACTTTCTATAACATTGGTCTCTGATGTGCTGAAGGTGCCCTGTAGTTTTCTGAACTATCAGGTAAAATTTTATCAAAATGACAAATCACTTGAGAAAAGTTAGAATACTACCCTGGCTCATGAGTTTAAGCTTTGCTTAAGCAAAACAATAAACTGTAAATTCCCTTGGCACTAACAATGTGAGAACAATGGTATATCCTAATATGACAGGAGCAAACCTGAAGACAGCTCAGTGCTGATCAGTTTCCAGACTGTACAACCCAGGAGTAAAAAATCACACTATGCATAAGGAAGTTCCACAAAATAAGAGCTCCACTGAAGTTGACTGTTGGAGGAGAGAATGGATGAAAGGTTTAGTAGAAAGAGGACACATTTTACCTAAGGACATAGAAAGAGTAGTTGGCAAAGCTATTATTCAAATCCAGGCCTGTTTGATGCCACATTTATAAAATGTATATGAGTTCTCAATTTTGTTATCAACAAAATGAGAATAATAATGTCTACTTTAGTAAACCTGATCCAAAGCTTAGCTAAGACATTACTTATGATTTACTGGATATTTTTCATATGTCAGTTTACTGTTTTCATTTAATACCAAGTGTGCCCTGGGGTCTAGAACAGGAAATTAGCTACTGTTCTTCAGTGACTGAAAAAAGCCTACTGCCCACTAGAAGAAAGCATTAAATGAAGCCTATTTTTCACAAGCAGATAGCTCTCAGTTTCTTTCCCTCTGTCTGGTACCTTAGATGCATGTAAATATATAATTTTTAGGTCTTCCTCAGAGATAACTGAATGGGGAATACATACTTCTGCTTTGGGAGGACGATTAAGCTGGCATTGCCATCAAATAACGAGTACTATAAGCATTATTTTGCTAAAATAATTTTTATTCTTTTAGCATAAAATGGGAAAAGACTTAACCAGGTTAATGCAGTTTCTCTTATTTCTGCACCAAACAATTTCAAACACTGGCTAAATCTGACAGCTTTCTGTACAATATTTGAGGAAGGGTTATACTGGCTAAACTCTTTGAATCTCACATCAAGAAGCACTCGGTCTTTGAAGAATGAGTAAATACTTATATTATCTGGCTTATTTCTTTCTATTCTAGTTTTAATTTTTAAAAAGATTTATTTCCTTAGGGGGTTTTACATGATTTGTTAAATTCATAATAAGTAAGAATCCATGGGTTTAGAACCATCAACTCATAAGATTTTTGAGGTTCAGTATTACCCATTCATCATTTATTTAAGTGAGGTGCACAGAAAACACTGTATTTATTTATGTATTTATTCATTAACTTAGCATATATTTAGTATTAATTAATGTTCACTCAGATATTTGCAGAGTAAAAGAGATATTAAAGTATTTTTCCTTTTATTGTTCTCTAAGCTCTTAGAGATGATTCAGTAGTACATGATTAATAGGTAAAACTAAGTTACTAGAGAATAAAAGACACATAGATATAAAAAGCACAATGTATTATTAAAATAATAATAAGAGCTTAATAAATAACAACTATATGTTTATCACATGTAAAAATCACATATGATGTTTGCCAAATTCAACAAGGTAGATGCAATTAGTCTTTTTCTAAATGGAAGAAATAGACATTGTGAATGATTATGCGGCTGGTCAATGTCACTGGCCAAGTTAAAGAAAAGAGACTGAGACTAATTAAAATCTAAGTTTATCCACTTTTGTAGACAGTTTTCTTCATATACATAAAGTCAAACCTAGAGCTAAGGGACAGAAAGCATGAAGTGAGATTAGAGAAAAATTCCATAGAGGAGATATATATTCTCTCTTTATATCAAGACATGTTTGTTTAGATTATAAGCTCTTATAATGCTATAATCCTTTGAGGTAAGTTATTTAATAGTTATTTTACACTGATACTAAAACGATAAGCATTTTTCATAAATATTGTTTTTAGAGGTGTGTAAGTTTGCTGTGTAAGTTGCAAATGCTTCTGCAGTTGGGAGATATACAAGACTATTGAAATCATAAGGGTTATTTAACCTTTTGTTTTTGTACTAGAATTCGTGTGTTTAATTTTGTATACACACTTAAGAAGAAACAAGCCGGGCTCGGTGG
>CAUYQG010072165.1:0-13849 GCA_963574415.1 Tarsius wallacei | reverse complement strand
TTTTTTTGATTTATTGTAGAGATGAGGTTTCGCCTGCCCAGGCGGGTCTCGAACCTGCGGGCTCAGGCAATCCACTCACCTCAGCCTCCCAAGGCGTGGGATTACAGGCTGAGCCACCGAACCCGGCTGTATGTTTTATTTTAAAAGATGCTAAAAAGTATATACAGAATAAGAGAAGTTGAGATTATTTTAAACTGTTCAGAACAGTGCTTAGTACAAAGCAAGTGCTACAGAAACATTTATTGATGTATGAATTCTATTTATCAAAACATTTTACACATACGTATTTGCAATGTTTAAAGAGGGATACACAACTAATTGCTAATATTACTTACCTTCAGATCAGGAACTAGGGGACCAGATAGTGATGGAGGGAATTAACTTTTCAGTTTATCCCTCAAAGCAAGCTGTGAAATTTTAACATGTGCATATATTTCTTACATTGAGAATATTTTAAGAAAATATTTTTAAAAATGTTTTTAAAGCAAATATTCTAGAAAATAATTATAAAGCAAACTTTATTTTGATCTCCCTGTATTAATTTGATTTTCTACTGTTTAATCTCTACAAATTTTCCCAAATTTTGAAATTTTTATAAGGCCATATTATACCTGATTATTTAAAAAATTGTTGTTATTTGCCCAGACTTGTCTCCCACTCCTGGGCTCAGTTGGCCCTCCAGCCTCAGTCTCTAGAGTAGCTGGTGCAACAGGCAAAAAACACTACAATACTCAGCTATTTTTTAAACATTTTGCTATAACATACTAAAGTCTTTCATCTCGTAAGCTTGAATTTTTTTTCAGTTTAAGAGAGGATTTTCTCCTCTTTAATTTTATAATTGATCATTGTTTGCATTCTATTTTCCCTCATACACAAATTTGATAGCTTAGAATACCATTCCATGTCCACCAGAACTGTCCCTTTCCTTTCTCAAGGGTCTCATTCCTTTCATCTCTTCTCCTGCATTCTGGATAAGCTGTCCAATTGTGTACCACACAGTACTGAAGCTTTGCTTTGCAACATCAGATCTTCCTTCAGGTGGGATAAATGTAAATTATTCATGGTTGGCTTCATTTCCTTTTTCTGTCATTTTGTATAGTTCTTTCTTTTATTTTGCCTTTTTTGCCTGTGAATTCACTCAATATGGCTCCCTGCTCTAACTTCCAGAGATCATACTTTACTGATGGCAATAAATAGATGTTCTAAAGTATTGTATTATATTCTATAGAAATATTAATCTCCTCCCAAAAAAGAGGATGGTTGTTTCTTTTGTGTGATAGTTTAAAAAGACCAGGGTATGTTTAGTTATTCAGTATTAAGCCATGTGTTCTGGTTGACATTTGCAAATAGATTTTTTTTTTAAGTTCCGTTTGTACCTCACTTCTCCAGCGAAATACCTGGATTCTGACAGATTACTCTCCCCAGGAATAGATATGTTTAGTTCATAGCCTAATTCTTTGGACTTTTCAGACATTTATTTAGTTCCATCCTCCTGGGCTGAGAATTTCCTTCTTTGCGTGTCAAATTCTTTGTTTTCGCTACAGTAGCAAGGGCAGGATTCATTTGTTCTTTGTTCATAGTAGAGAATATGAAAGACTATAACTCCCAGCACCCACTGTTCAGGGGATACTTTGAATTTCCAACCTTTCCTAAGTGACTTTTCTCTATAGAACCATTCTCAAACCACGGTAAAAATTTCCTTATTACTCTCTACAATGAACCACTCTCATTGTGACATTTTTATTTTGCCAGTTTTCACATATCCTCTATCCGACCTTAGTTTTGCTAAAATGTATTTTTATCAGTAGAGAGAATGTTATGTTTACTTTTATGTCAAAACTAGGTAATTCTCTGTTTTCTTCTAAGGCGTGTTTACTGCACTATGTGCTACTATTAAGGCCATTGTTACATCTTTTTGTGTTTATCACTGTTTTTCTGAAATATATTTTTGGAAATAAAAAATAAATGATATTAGGATAAAATATAATGGAAATAACAAATGAAGAAATATACAAAAACCTTAATTTTGAAATAAAAAGTTTTTTTAAGTACTGAATGTCTTTCTGGACACATAAAATAGTGTACATTAGTTCATCAAAGAGATTAATCAAGTTAGACATGTGATTTTCATATTTCAATATATATGTAAGAAATGATTAGGATATCTGAGGTTTCTTACAGAATAATCTGGGGTGTAGAAGGCTTGGAAGAGAGCTGAAACAAATTCAGTCCTGTTGGTAGTTCTTCAAGTTTATTTCGTTGACTATATTTTTCTACATGATTAAATCTTTCCACCTCAAAAAGATTTAAAAGAAATATTAAGAAATATATCTCAAATTACCATTAAAATGAAGTTGAGGTTCTAAATAAAAACAATTATATTTATCTTTTAGGTAGAAATGCTTATCTTGCTTTAAAACCCACAAATTTTACTCTTCTAAAATATTTTTGATGCTCCCCAGGCACAAAACTTCCTAGATTTTTGAGTCTTGAGACACAAATATACATAGAATTTGTAATTTCAGAATAAATGTGGAAAGATGCACTGGGAAGCCTGGGGTGGAGTGAATGGTATAAAGTCGGGGTACTGGAAGCGATGAGCTGGGATTATATTGGTTGGCCTGGCAGATGAGCAGCTGATAATCCCTGAGCATCTACTCTGCCTAGATGTGGTTCTAAACACATTGTATTTCTTAATCTGTGGTTTTCTCAAGATTCCAGTGAGGCATGTACTATTATCACTGCCATTTTATATATGATGACACTAACACACAGAATGTTTCAATGATGGGCATATCTTGGATCAAACAATCTGGATTGAAACCTTTGCTCTTAGGTATGACTCAGTTCTGCCTCTCTCAGGTCAACAGCAATAGCGACATGCAGTTTGGATTTGCTGTTCAGCATATCATATTTTCCGATACATTTTCTTGCTGTCAGAGCTAGGAATGAACACTGTGGCTAAATGAATAACTTTATGTCCACTCCCCTTTATTTTTGTCTTTTAGCAGATAATGTGCATGTTTTGTATACAAACTTTTTCCTTTCTCGAAAACTATAATTCATAAAATTTTTTTCTAGATATTGTTGTATAGGCTCAAATTATCTTTTTTCATTGCCAATTTTTTTTCTTAATGATACATACAGAGTTGTAATCTATGGGCATTCATAGGCTATTCCCATCTCACCTCTAACACATACACACTCACAAAGGGGACACATTTGGCCCTTTCTCATTTTTTTCTCTTTTATACCTTCTCATAGGAGGTCTGGCATTGCCAGATAGAGTACTGGGCTTCTGTGCTTGAGAATTAATCAGAAAGGGGAAAGGGAGAACAGTAAATCACATGGAGCAAAGGTCAAAGTAGGAACATCATTTCCCACAAGTCTTGTGGTTTTGTATTTCTTGTGAGTTAGGCACTGACAGTATTTTTTTAAATTCTAGACAATCTTGGAAAGAATATTTAGTCAGTGGATAGCCTTGGGAGATAGAGACAGTGTTTCCCTCTCAAGCAAAGGGAAGGTTTGCCTAGTGTCCAGGACAATGAAGATAATGTCTCTATCCAGAGCAAGGAACAGGTATAAATTAGAAAATATTTAAGTTCCCTAATTTCACTGTTCCTTGCTTATAATACAATTCACTGGTTTTTGTTTGTTTGTTTTTATAATCTCACATTCTCTGCATCACTTCTTTGGAACTGAAACTTGAGAAACTGGCACCGCAATGTTGACATTCTGGCTGTTGCTATTGCTGTGAGTAATCAACTATTCTGCATCTTTGATCCAGAAGTTTCCCATCCTCTGCAAGCATCCATAAAGTAGTGGAGGCTAACTCTCTAGCTTGTAAGTAAGGTAAATACAAGACACTTTACAGTTGTTCAGAGATGAATGAAATTATTTAGGTCAAGGAAATTTATTTCTTAAAGCAGATAGAGCAGTTATGGTATACAAAGGCAAAAGGAAAGAAAAATGAGAAATGTTGGAGCTTGTGTTTACTTAACAGTCTTAAGTAAATACATTTGAAGGCTTTTAGTTATTTTGAGGCTACATTTGGAGACATGAAGTATGTGTGTGTGTGTGTGTATATGCATGTGTGTGTGTATATATATATGCATTTTCTTTCAACTGCAGCATCACCTTAGGTGTAATTTACCTTACAGCTATGTAAACACTATATTTTTATTGGTATTTTAATAGGAAGTTAGAAGAAATTAAATGTTATTAGTCTACCACCTTAAAAAACTAAAAATTTCATGGTTCTATTTATCATTCAATTACAGTTTCAGGGACTCAGATTCTGTCTTCTTCCATTTCATTATTATCATCATAGTACTTCTCCAAAAG
The DNA here is from genome assembly GCA_963574415.1 of Tarsius wallacei. NCBI lineage: Eukaryota > Metazoa > Chordata > Mammalia > Primates > Tarsiidae > Tarsius > Tarsius wallacei. Next base: position 9,505 of record CAUYQG010072165.1, on the reverse strand, counting down.
AAAAACAAGCAACTCTCTCTCTCTCTCTTCATCTGTATTTTCCTTTACCTTCCCCCCACTCCCCACAAAATAAACTTAGGTGTACACAGATTCATAATGATCTCCTCTTTCCCAAATCTGCTGAGGGAGAAATAGTCATTTACACAGTAATTATTGAAGAATCATCAATATTTGGAATGAAAGTATTCACTTGGAGACAGATACATTAACAGGTTATTACCTCCTAGGAGTTTGCAATTACATTTTCAAATGGCTGTGATAAAATATAAACATTAAAATAATAGAAAACATATATTAAGATAGAGAATTGAGAGTCAGTGCCACAGGATTCTGCAACTAGCACTAAGAAGGGTTAAGATAAATTAGGCTAGAGGAGGTCAATGTCTGTGAATTCATTAAGAAACCACTTGTGTCACGTTTAATGGTTTATCTTATAAAGTAGTTTCATAATTAGAAGAGGATGAAATGATGTTTTATGAACAAATTTTTAAAAGCAAGCTTAAAAAACCGTATGTGTATACAGCTTGGTAACTTTTTCAAAGGACTTATTCACCTAAAATATGTTTCTTCCTCCTGGAACAGCTTTCCCGACCTTCCGTCAACTTCCTGCTGACTCTCTTCTCCCTTTGGGGAGCTCATAGCACATCACTGACTATACCATCTTTGCTTTCTGTATGTGCTTCCATAGCCCACTGTGTCTGCTCTTATTATAACATTTCCCATCAGATACTATAACTGCCAGTTGTTTTGCTTATTTTTTCTATTAGATTGCAATATAATAATATCCTTCAATGCATAATATTTAGATATGAAATATATATTATTGAATTAATGAATTACTCTGCAATTTAAAAATATCATCCTCAATGCTATATGCTATTGTGCATTGCCTCTTGGAACAACAAAAGGATATTGGTGGAAAACGGATGAACTTTGAATGCAGTCTGTAGTTTAGCTAATAGTAATGTGCCATGTTATTTTCAATTTTTTATTTTTCTTTATTTTTTAATTTTTTTAAATTTTGAAGATGTGGGGTATAAATCAGGGTTAGGTATTCAAATGTACCCTTGTTGATTTTGATAAACATATCCGTTATATAAGATGCTAACATTAGAGAAAACTGCATGACAACTATATAGGAACTCTGTATTGCCATTCGGCATTTCTATAAATCTAAAAAGATTTCAAAATCAAAAGTATTTTTAAATTATCATGGAAAATTGTTTATTGTTATTATGTTATAAGATGACATATATAAAATCTATAAACTGAATTTTCCTGGGCCTCACTTGCCTTAGGTAGTAATGACATGTGTCGTTAACTTTCTTCTTCACTAAAGCTAGTTGAGTGAGTACAGAAATACTTTGGGGTGATCTGTAAGTGATCACACACACTCTTGCTTTATGGTGTTTTGTTCAGCTGTATAAATCTGCTGCCCTCATGCTTTTAGGAGTCCTTTTTGCCTTCACCATGGCCACTGAAGCAGCTTCTGTGAGGCCTGTTTTCAGACAGCCCAGGAGGTCACTGTGGCTAACTTTTTACAGAATTGAAGAGAATGCTCCCATCACTCACTATGCCCTGCTATTCTTTGTCACCTCACCATAAAAACTGTCCCTTCAGCTTGAACTTTTGCCTTTTCTTCTCCATAGGGTATCATCTCGGGTCCTGTAGTCTAACTACTGAACTCCTATCATTCTCTTCTTCTGATTCAATTTGGGATACTCTTGACCTTCCTTCAGCCAAAAAATAATAGGCTCTAAGACTGCAACGTGTCTGGGAATGGCCATGGATTCTGCTATATGTGCTCAGCTGGGCACGTGGCTATGGGTTAAGTTACAGAGCTAAGGTTAATAGGAAAGTCATAGGGAATGCTAAATTTAGACCTGACTGTGACCTGGCCTTCAGACTGGACTCAGTCCTCTTGGTCATCCTGACTGGGAAAACTAATCACCAGTGGCAACCATGTAATATAGTGTCTATCTGCTTGTCCATATTGTCAGAGGTGAAAAGACCTCGTGGTCCTTTTTAAGAACTCTATTCAGAAAGAAATTCTGTCTAGATGTTGTTTACAGTTACTCTATACACTTTAAAGAGTTCCTGAATACCAGTGTCTTCTATTGCTGAAAATAAAGATCAATAGATGTAATTTTGGATGTATACTTGGAAAGCTTGAAATAGCTCTGAGGTGAGTATGGGTCATTTTCCACTTTCATGCATTTAACTGCTTCTGTCATGATTCTATCAGAGTTCCCACAGAAAACTGAGAGCCTTTTCAAGTTCTCTGTCCCATAGACGCTTATGCATTAGCTGTTGATGATGGCACCTGGGAGAATTTGGGTTAATTTCTAGAACAAAAGACATTGGTAAATTTAGGTATCTAAGTAGATGCGATGGGCACAAAAAGTAATTCTTCACCTTAAACAAAGCTCTTTATGCATGCCTCAGCATTCTGTTCCTTAATACTTCCGGATCCATCCTACTATTATTCATTCTTGGAAAATAATCACATTGACTTCTCTTATCAAAAGGATTTTCATTTGGAATAACACCAGGGGATTTAATGAATATAATTTGTTCTTAATATCTTTTCTAATTGCCCTCTTTCCTGAATATTTTATCTCATGTTCCAAGAAATTAAAAGATTGTTTTATACCATTTTCATACCATTTTTAAATGCAAAGTTTTAATTATTAAGCTTTTCCTGGCAAAAATAACTAAGATACAAGGACTGAAAAAAATTAGAATAAACACAAACAAAAGGATTGGTAAGCTTACCAAGGAAAGGATGAAGACAATTAAATTGGAGCACATATAAGAAATGAAAAAACTATATTATGTTTGTTGTAGAAAGTCTATAATTTGCCAGCACCTAACATATTGTTTCTACTCAATAAATGTTAAATAATAGCATGTACTAAAATGACAATTTAATGAGCCAATACCTTTATGGAACACTAAAGAAGAAAAGAAAAATTACCTCAAGTTATTTTGCACAATTGAATAAAAAATATAGGTTCATTTATAGAGAAAGTATTTAAGAGTTCAGAACAATTTGAGGGAAAAAGTAAATTTTTCTTGCAAATAGAAATAAGAAGGCAATTTATAATTAAATCAGACCTCTGTGTGTATCAACATAAATATATTTCTTTTTCTCTCAAATGTATGCTGGCATCCTGAAATATTACTGACATCCACAGCTTTGTTGTTATTTTTATTTTACATCACTTAGCATCCTTATTTATTTAAAATTGTCTTAAAATTTTGAGATGCTTAACTAGCCAAAGGCATAGGAATTTCAGCTGCATTTTCCACACCTGACTGCATATCAGAACCATCTGGGAATTTATTGTGTTTTTAATTTAAGCTTCCAGAGTCACTACCAAAAGTCTAAGTTAGAGTCTCTGAGACTGGGACATCAGAATCTGCATTTTTTTTTTTCACAAGACCCCTCAAGATTTCGGATTCACCGACCGTCACTTGGAAACCATTACTCTTTATGATTGTTTTTAAAAAGCATCCAAAGAATAAAATTCAATATTTTCTAATCACTTAAAATCCAACAAGAAAAAAACCTAAGTTATATATGTATATACACATAATTATATATATGCTTATAAAATTAAATAAATCAGCTCTTCATTTCTACATTCCTTTCAAAGACGACCAGCATTTGTCTAGGCACCCATCCTTAGTAGCTGGAACAAGACTTAGCTTTCCCCTGTACATACAAGCAACCCCTTACTTCTATTGATTTTGTTTTCCTAATGCCTTCCAAATTAATATTTTCCTTTCTGTTTTGTGCTACTACTTCCCTAACTCATTACAATCTTGTTTTACATCTTTTGTTCATATCCTAGTTCAGATGAGAACGTCTATACACCTAAGCTTGGTAAAAGAGTCCTTATTAATTTGCGGCCAGTGCTACCTATTAGCTATACCTTCTACTATGAATAGCATCCCAAAATACCACAGTGAGTTTCTTGGTTTTGCTTTTATGTTTGTTTATCTGAAATGTGTCTATCTTCTGCACAGGAATTAGCACAGGAGACATTCATGGGGATTATGAATAAAAATGTGTTCTAAGAATTATTTATATTGAATTATTTAGGCAGAGCATATTTTTCCCAGGCAAAGGAAGAGAGAGAGTGAAGCAATTCTGTGTAAAAGTTCAGTGTCACTTAGTTACTTTCACATCACTAAGTTATCCTACTTTGAATCTAGTAGAGGACAACAATATTTCCCATTGTAAATTCTATCTAATAATATTGAATATATGTAATTCCAGATATATTGCCAACAGTAAAACAGGCTAAATTTGATAAGTGCATTTCCAGACATCTGTCAGGCTCACCTGTGATTTTGTGATTGGATATTGAAGCTTTTTTCAGAAGAAAAAAATTAAGTCATCTTTCTGAGGCATGCAATAGTCTCTTCAGGTATTGCATGGAATACTTTGCTTGCTTTCTAATTCTGACCCTTGATATCTTCAAATCAGTATAGTTTTTATTTCCTAATTGTGTCAGCAATCAAGTTTCCACATAACATAATTGAAAATAATATTTGGAGCAAGTATTTAATGTATAATAACATATGAACAGAAATTCATAGACCAACTGAATATTTAAAAAAAGGAAAAGGTATGATGTTATCTTAAAATTCTTTCATTTTAGGTGAGAGGTCCAGGGCCATAGCCAAGCTGTGACTGGCAATGTGTTTTCTTTCTTCCTTTAAAAAAAATTGATATATAATGGTTATTTTATTGCTTAAGGCAAAATGTTTCTCTCCTTTTTGGTTTATTTTGCTTGTTTCTTTAAGATTAAAGACATAAATTTATTCAAAAATCTATAAAATATGAGAATATATTTATGACTTTGGATGTAGAAAAAATATTTTATTTTATTTTATTTTTCATTTTTGAGTTGTAGTCTCACTCTGTCACCCAGACTGAAGTGCAGTGGCACACTCCTGGCCACCGCAGCCTCGACCTGCTGGACTTCGGCAATCCTTCCGCCTCAGCCTTCCAAGTAGCTGGAACTACAGGTGCACGCTATCATGCCCGGCTAATTTTTGATTTATTGTAGAGATGAGGTCTAGCCAAGTTGCCCAGTCAGGTCCCGAACCCGCGGGCTCAGGCAGTCTACTCACCTCAGCCTCCCAAAGCGCTGGGATTACAGGCTGAGCCACCGAGCCCGGCAAAAACTTATTTTTGAATGAGACACAAAATCAAACTTCATAAGGGAAAGGAGTCTCGCCCCTTTTCTGTAAGTCTGCATTCAATGGGACTTTATTCTCCTGACCCTGTCTTGTGTACGCAAATTTGTTTCAGATTCCCAACTGTGATGTTCTGAGAAAGATGTTAACATTGGTCTCTCTTATTTAATTATGGTAGTAAAAGTATAAATATTTATCTAGTTCTTGTCTACTTCTTCAACTGATGTAGTTCAGGAACTACTCAGAAGTTCCAGAAATATAGTTTGTCTGAATAAAGAAAATAGGTTCTGTCTTTGGAGAAAAGGTAGTATTCTTGGTCTCTATACTTTCTGACAGTAAGTTAGTAGCAATAGTTGCCAGGTGATCAGTACAGCTTGTGCTCTGGATGCTTCTCGACAAGACCTTACTTATTCTCCCCAGCATCCTGTTTTACCATATCCCATTATCCCAATTATGCCGTGGGGAAATGGGGCCAATCGCAAGAAGGCCAGCTTGTCCAGGGTTGGAATGTTCATAAATACAAGAACGCAAGAAAGGACTTTGTTTCAAAAGACTTTACTGCAAACCAGTGTTTGTAGCAAATCGAAATGGTTCAGTTTGCAGAAAGCTCATATGGCTTATTTGCTCTATAATATGGAACGTCACTAGGATAACCTGGGTACCCCTTGTCATTTAACATTACTAAATGAATAGTTACTAAATGAATAATAGTTACTAAATGAATTCATTACTACATGAGTAGTCACACTAAATGGGATACATAGAAGTTACAAATAATCTCACACCAAGTCAGATTATTTTTTGTCACCAAATGTGTATTGGAAAAGAAATAAATTATCGTTTTCTCCATTTTGGGGGGTGGGGAAGATTTTTAGATAAGAAATTATGAATCAGAGGTAAAGTCAGGATCTTAGCCAGTCTGTCTGGCATCAGAGCCTGGACCTCTGTGATAGATTTTCTATCTGTTTACTCTGTCCAACTCTGATGTTCAACAGAACTTTCTCTATGTTAGTGAAGCTTAGTGTTCTCACTTGGTATGTTTCCTGAAAAAGGACCTACTTTCTCTGACATCATAATATATTGCAAACAGATTGCAGTAAAAAATTATTTTTAAATAGTCAATGCAGTTTTTCTATAAATACTAAGTGAAATAGAGAATAATATTTCTGATATTGGCTGGGTAGACTCAAAGAGCTTTTTGAATTTCAATATTCTCTTCATCAGTAATAATTTAAACTGACAGCTGCTATATATTTAGTACTATTCCAAGTAATATATTTTGTGTTCTATCACTAAAGGTTTCTATGTTTTGTGATTTTATGTTACTACAACATATGTATCTGTTAACAATAATTCCATCTTAAGAATGTTTTGAGGGTTTTATTGCAACCCTTGGGAAAACCTATGGCTCCCTGGAGTCCCAATAAGTAGGCCTCAGAAGCCAGTGTTGACTGTTGCACAGTTTAGCACATGTGGATGATTTGTTCTGTGAAAGCCCTAAATGCATATTTTGTTTAACTTGTTCTCATATTCTGCTTTACCTCAATTGCTACAGCATTTGTCATTTCATCAGTCACATTTATTAAGATTTCCTGCCCTTAAAATATTCTCCAGTTGATCTCAAATTGCTCTAATTTCAATCTTGACTTTTTGGACCATTTCAGGGAAAAATGAATACATCTTGATTAAGTAGTCATTAAAATAAAATGAGAAAACAATCCTTGAGAGAACTAAGAAGGATTACTTTTTGAAGTCTGCTTATTTCCCTTGTTTATTCCTCTTGGTCCTTGTGGCTCAGTCCTCAGGGAAGGGCTTTGCTTTTATTTTTGGTAGAAATTACGTTGTAGACAAACGATGTAGGAGTTGGAGTTTGTAATGTTGCTTATTATTTCTAATTTTGCTTAATAGATGTTTATGTGGCCTTTAGCTTATGCATTTACATATTAAACAGGTTGGTTAAAATTATTATGTATTAGATCCTAGTCATATGAACTTTTTCATCACTTTTAGCTAGAACAACATAAAAATGGCTCTTTGCTGTTTATTCTGGCTACAGTTTTATTTGCTGTTACAATTTTATATATAATAGATATAAACTCACTTTCCACATTTGGGCAAAATATTAAAAATTTATTCTACCATACAGTTAGTTTAAAACATCCAGACATTTGGCCTCTTGCAGACAACCAGCCTAATTAAATCTCTTTTCCCTGGGATGTTTATCATGGTTTTGATAAAGTGTAGTAGAAAGAGCACTGTTTGTAGTGTCAGGAGATGCGAAAATCCTCGTTCACTCGTTTGAAAACTACATGGCTCTGGGTCCATGAAATGGTATCTGGCAGTGTCTAGAGGATGATGGATGTGGGTTGGCGAGTGGGGATAACAGTCATTACTCCAGATACGTTCTTAAAGAAGTGCTTTATCTCTCTACCTCGATTTTTGCATCTATCAAATAGTGGAAAAGAATGCTTAAATTAGGGATTCTTATGAAGGTTTACATTGACAACATACGTAAAATAGTCAATGTAAAATAAATAATAAATTCTGAGTAAGTACTTGCAGAATGTGAACCTGAGTCTCCCTGTCATCAGCGATCAAATGAGAATAGTGACTACCTGGTGCCACCACAACACCTGCTTAGCACAGGTCTGTTTTCTTTCCTTTCTTATTCCCTTAGCAGGGTTTATATGAAAATCAAATGGCATACTCTTTTTAAAAGTACTGAATAAAGAAGTAAAAACCTATCTAAATGAAAAATAATAAAATATAGGCCATATATTTTAATAATGCCTTATTTTTCTATTTTTGCCCTTTGTTTACTCTTTCTCTCTCTTCATTTTCCAAATTTGAAACAGTTTTTTTGAGTAGGCAGATGGCTGTTAGGCTATATAATTTGAGAGATGCTACATATGACCTATTAAGCAAAAGTATTTTCCACAACATAGCTTCCAAGTGCAAATTTATAAACTCTTTTTTTAGTTATTATATAGCATTCTATGACTAAAATGCAAACAATATTAGAGTGGTAATGTTTTAGACTTTTATGTTTTAGGGCTAATATCTAACTGATTAGTTTACAGCCACTTGGTATTGATCTGGGAAGAATTTAAAAGGCAGAGAAAAGGGCAATTATGGAGAAGTGGGAGGACCTCAAGGAGAAACCAACTATCTTGAACTATGGAAAAATATCTTATTTTCTTATAATATCTTTTCATTGGTCTTTCTGTGAAAACTTTCTTGGTAGTTATTTAGAAGCTGTTTGGGGCTAATTTACTTTTTAATCAATTTTCTGGTAGTAGTTCCACCAGAAAATAATTGTAGTCAGGATTTCCTATCTTTGCTAAAAGCTACCCACATTTCTATATTTTTAAAAAAATCATCCAGCATAAATTTTTTATTCACTTCATTTAGATGGATGACATTTTTTTGATCCTAAATGGGCCACCCACTTAATAACAAACATGTTATTTTGGGATGTTACAGTTCTTTGTCCTAATTCATAGATTGAGGTCATGAAATTTCCACTGTTTACACTAGAAGATAAATAAATTAAATGTAATTTTAGTGACTGTTCTGAGATTTGTGATCCTAATATTTTTCAGAATAAAAATCCTTAGATTGCAAACCTGGAATCTATGTCAAGTGACATGCATTATAGTGCATTATGCACGAGGTTAGGAATTAGGAGACCCAATTTCCAGTATTTGTTCTAACAGCAACTCTTTTTTCTGACTTGGACAAGTCAGTTTATCTTTCTATGTCTCAATTTCCATTATACTTTTCCTAATTTTTTGTAGGAATTTGCTATGCAAAGATATATATATATATATATATATATATATATATATATATATATATATTTTTTTTTTTTTTTTTTTTTGAGTTGGAGTCTCACTCAGTCGCCCAGACTGGAGTGCAGTGGCTGCTCCCGGCCACCGCAGCCTCGACCTGCTGAGCTGCGGCGATCCTTCCCCCTCAGCCTTCCAAGTAACTGGAACTACAGGCATGCGCTACCACACCTGGCTAATTTTTTTGATTTACTGTAGAGACAAGGTCTCGCCAAGTTGTCCAGGCGGGTCTCGAACCCGCAGGCTCAGGCAATTCACTCACCTCGGCCTCCCAAAGCGCGGGATTACAGGCTGAGCCACTGAGCCCGGCCGCAAAGATATTTTTAAAAATATAAATCACTCATAAAAGCACACTATTTTTACTTTATTAGTATTTAGATGTTATTATCAGTTTGTAAATATCTCACCTTGCTTTTTTTGTAATTTAAAATGCTTGGTTTGCCAAA
>CAUYQG010072164.1:46-11861 GCA_963574415.1 Tarsius wallacei | reverse complement strand
TATAGAAAACTTTTAGAAGAAAATAGAAGCTAGATCCTCATGACCTAGCGTTAGACAAAGAGTCTTTGGCTGTGACACCTATTGAAGAACATTGGATAATTTCCAACTTTGGCCCATTATGAATAGAGCTACAGTAAACATTCATGTGCAGGTTTTTTGTGTGAACGTAAGTTCCTATTGTTCTAGGATAGCAACCAGGAGTGAGATTGCTGGGTCATATGATAACTTCATGCCGAAATTCATGTAGAAGCTGCCAAACCATTTTCCACAGCGATGTATGAGCGTTTCCAGTTGCCCCACACCCTCGTCAGCACTTAAAATTATTAGGATTTTTCCTTTTAGCCATTCTAAATGAGGTCCCATAGGTGTGTAGTGGTATCTCATTGTGGTTTTGGTTTGCATTTCTCTAATGGCTGATAATGTTGGGCATCTTTCCCCCATGCTTACTTGCCATCTGCGTCTCCTTCAAGCTTTTCGCCTATTCTTTATTTGGGTCGTTTGCTTTCTTACTGTTGGGTTTTTAGAGTTCTTTACATATTTTTTATGTATTCAGTTCCTTTGTTGGATATGTAATTTGCAAATATTTCCTCATGAATGTACCTTGTCCTTTCATTTTCTGAACAGAGTATCTTTCACAGAGCGAAAGCTTTTTGTTCTAATGAAGTCTAGTTTATCCATTTTATCTTTTGTGGATCATGCTTTTGGTGTCACAGCCAAAGACTCTTTGTCTAACGCTAGGTCATGAGGATCTAGCTTCTATTTTCTTCTAAAAGTTTTCTATATTTTGATGGTCTTGTTGGTAGAGGTGTAAATGTTTATAATTGTTCTACCTTCTTGCTATAGTGAGCATTTTATTAAACTGTAATGTTCTTGTCTCTTGTCATCTTTTTTGATTTAAAGTCTATTTCGTCTGACATCAGTATAACCATCCCTGCTCTCTCTTGGTTACTGTTGGTATGGAATATCTTTTGCTGTTCGTTCACTTTCAATCTGTTTGTGTCTTTGGGTCTAAAGGGGACTCCCAAAAGGAGACAGCATGTAGTTGGATGAGGGTTTTTTTAGTTGGTTCTGCCGATCTCTGTCTTTTGACTGGAGCAGTTAATCCATTAATATTTAAATTAGTTACTGATGAGAAAGGACTTCATTCTGTTGTTTTGCTATTTGTTTTCTAGATGTCCTGTGGTGGTCTCCTTCATTTTCTGCATTCCTGTCTTTTGTGCTTAGTGATTTTCTGTCGTGAAGCATTTAAGTTCCTTTCCCGTTTTCTTTCGTCTATGGACTGTAGCTACAGTAGTCCTACGTTTCAGGAGCTGCCTGAAACCACCAACAGTCCTGAACCCTGCATATACTCCACACAAATTTTTTCTTCTCCCCAGTTTCACAGATAGGAGATTCATACTTACTGGAGATCTTAACAACATCAGCATACAATTTTTCCCCCTTATTACGTTGAAAACTTTTACCTTTTCATTTAAAGAAAGCACTTTGCTGCTTTTCTTTGGCATATCCAAATTGTCAGCATCACGACTCTTTGACTTTGGGACCATTAGTTAGTCAAATAAGGGTGACCTGCACACAAGCACCGTGATACCACAACAGTCAACCAGATAACCAAGGTGGCTACCAAGTGACTAACGGGCAGGCAGTGTATACAATGCAGATACACTGGACCCAGTGATGACTCATGTCCCGTGTGGATTGGAACAGGGCGGCACAAGATTTCATCACATTACTCAGAACGGCGTGCAATTCAAAACTTGTGAATTGTTTAATTCTGGAATTTTCCATTTAATATTTTCAGACTGTGGTTGGCTGTGGGTAACTGAAACTGCAGAAAGTGAAACCACAGATAAGGGGGGACTACTGTATTTTCTTTGTGGTTACCATGGGGATTACATTTAACATCCTAAAGTTATACCGCTCTGATTTAAATGCGTACCAGCTTCACTTCAAAGACATGCAGAGATTCTGCCCTTTTTGCAGCTGTGTCTCCATCTCTTTTGATTGTAGATGTCACGTAATTACATCTTTATACATTGTGTGCCCCAAAACACGAACTAATAATTATTTTAAATGTGTCAGTCTCTTAAATTATGCAGAAAACAAAGTGTGGCATTACAAACCAAAGTTATGGTAATACTGACTTTTAGACTAATAATTTTTTAATTAGTCTCTTAAATCATGTCAAAAACAAAAAGAAAAGTTATAAACTGTTGTTACAATAACACTGGCTTTAATAATTGCCTTCCTTGAGATCTTTGTTTCTTCATATGGTTTCAAGTTACTGTCTAGTGTTCCTCGTTTCACTTTTCAGGACACCTTTGAGCATTTCTTACAGGACAAATCTTGTGGTAATGACCTCCTTCAGCTTTTGTTTGGGAATGTCTTCATTTCTTCATCACTTTTGAAGGACAGTTTTGCCAGATATAGGATTCTTGTTTGACAGGTTTTTAACACTTGGAATATATTGGCCTACTGCCTTCAGTCTCCAAAGTTTCTGATAAGAAATTGGCTGACAGTCTCATTAAGGAGCCCTTGCATGTGAGTCTTCTTTCTTGCTGCTTTAAGACCTTCCTTTTGACTTTGGTTTTTGGGAGTTTGATTATAATGTGTCCTGATGTGAGTTTGCTTTTTGTGTTTGTTTTTATTTTGAGTCAGGGTCTTACTCTGTCTTCCAGGCTGGAGTGCAGTGGCACAATCATGGCACACTGCAGCCTCAACCTCCCGAGCTCAAGTGACCACGACCTAGCTGATTTTTTAAAATTTTCTGTACAGAGTGAGTTCTCACTATTTTGCCTAGACTGGTCTTGAACTCCTAGACTCAAGCAATACTCCCACCTCAGCCTCCCAAAGTGCTAAGGTTACAGGCATGAGCCACCATGCCTGGCCCTGATGTGGGTTTCTTTGATTTATCTTACTTGGAGTTTGTTGAACTTCTCGAATGTTTATATTCATATCTTTCATCAAATTTGAGAAATTTTCAGCCATTATTTCTTCAAATATTTTCTCTTCCCTTTCTCTCTCTTCTTCTTCTGGGACTCCCCATATGTGTATGGTGGTGTTCCACAGGCTCTTTAGACTCTGTTCACTTTCTTTAATCTGTCTTTTTTGTGTCCTCCAGTCTTGATAATTTCCATTGTCCTGTCTTCAAGTTTGCTGATTCTTTTTTCTACCTGCTCAAAACTGACTTTTTCATTTCAGTTATTGTACTTTTCAGTTCTGTAATTTCTTTTTTGTTTCCTTTTAAGTTTTCTATCTCTCTTTTTTTTTTTTGAGTTGGAGTCTCACTCTGTCGCCCAGACTGGAATGCAGTGGCCGCTCCCAGCCACCGCAGCCTCGACCTGCTGGGCTCAGGTGATCCTTCCACTTCAGCCTTCCAAGTAGCTGGAACCACAGACATGTGCCACCATGCCAGCTGATTGTTTTATGTATTGTAGAGATGAGGTCTCACCATGTTGCTCAGGCTTGTCTTGAACCCTGAGCTCAGGTAATCCTCTTGCTTCTACCTCCCAAAGTGCTGGGATTATAGTTGTTAGTCACCATGCTGGGCTATTTTCCTATTGTTTTTTGAGCATCTTTAAGTCAGGTGTTTTAAAGTCTTTGTCTAGTAGATCTGCCATCAATTCTTTTTCAGGGACAGTTTCTATTGATTTATTTTTTTGACTGGGCCATGCTTTCTTATTTCTTTATATGTCATATGGTTTTTGTTTTTTGTTTTTTCTGTTGAAAACTGGACATTTCAATCTAATAAAGTGGTAATTCTAGAAATCAGATTCTCCCCCTTCACTAGGGTTTGCTGGGTTTTGTTATTGTTTTATTTTATTTTTTTTTAGTTGGAGTCTTACTTTGTAGCCCAGACTGGAGTGCAGTGGCCACTCCCGGCCACTGCAGCCTCGACCTGCTGGACTCTAGCGATCCTTCCGCCTCAGCCTTCCAAGTAGCTGGAACTATAGGTGCGTGCTCCCACACCCGGCTAATTTTTTGATTTATTGTAAAGATGAGGTCTCGCCAAGTTGCCCAGGTGGGTCTCGAACCCACAGGCTCAGGCAGTCCACTCACCTCAGCCTCCCATAGCGCGGGATTACAGCTGAGCCACCGAGCCTGGCTTGTTATTGTCTTAAAAATTATTTTTGTAGGCTGTTTCTGTGCCAAGGATTAGCCTGAAGTGTAAACTTAAGGCCTTCTGGGGTCTTTTCTGAGCCTATGCTTTCCCCTGAGCTTGCATGAGCATTTTCTAATTTTTACTATATATGCGTTTTTTTAATGCCCTAATCTTTAATGCCTGACTCATTAAAGGGGAAAAAGAGAAATGAAGAATGGATTTTTAAAAGGGAGGGAAGGCTCTAGCCTTTTAAATTTCCTGGGTGTCACTTCAACTGACAGGGAGGGTTTTGAAACAATGACCAAGGTACAACAATGACCAGCTGCATCATTGTCTATATTTCTGTGATCAGAAGCAGCAAGCAGAGCCCAGATCCTGATATTTGGAAGGCAGAGTCCTTTTAGCCTACCCTAGCTCCTGCAGGCTGTGTGCAGACTGCTTCAGGAACAAATGCTTGGCTGCCTGCCCCAGTGCTAGGTGGAGGATGGGCAGCTGCTACTGTCCTAAGAGCTTAAATTGACCAGAATTAGCCATGATTTACTGTACAAGCCTCCCCCTGGAAGTTGCAAGTCTTCAATAAACTCCAGAGTTCCAACATAGTTCCATCAGACAGATTCTGCAAATGCAATTGTTTTCTAAGAGGGAAGATAGATTCCTGGTCTTCCTAGAATCCTCGCCCAAATCCTCCCCTCCCTCTTCCAATAGTTTCATATTTTACATTTGGAACTCTAATCCATTTTGAGTCAGTTTTTATATAAAGTGTAGTATTTCGGTTGCAGTGATTTTTTTGCCTATGGATGTTCTATCCCAACACTACTTGTTGGAAATACTATCACTTCTTCATTGAATTGCCTTTATGCCTTTCCAAAAATCAAACAGCCGTATTTGTTTGTGTCTCTTTATTTTGTTCCATTGATCTGTGTGTCCATCCCTTCACCAATACCACACTGTCAATTACTGAAGCTTTATAGTAAGTCTTAAAGTCAGATGGTATAATTCCTCCAGACTTTCTCTTATTTTATGAAATTGTTTTAGCTATTCTAGTTCCTTTGCATTTCAATACAAATTTCAGAATTGGCTTGTCTACATCTATAAAAAATCCTGCTGAGATTTTTGTTGGAATTGCATTAAGTTTATAGATCATTCCAGGAAGAATTACTATGTTGAGTCTTCTAATTCATGAGCATCGTATGTCTATTTATTTCGGTCTTCTTTGATTTCTTTAGTCAGTGTTTGATTGTTTTTATCTTTTCTTGAGATGGGGGTCTTGCTGTGTTGCTCAGGCTGGACTCAAACACATAAGTCTTCTGAGTAGCTGGTACCTCAGGCATGTACCACTGCATCCAGCCATTTTATAGTTTTTAACACACAGATTCTATTTGTGTGTTTTACTAGATTTATACCTAATATTTCCTATTTTTTGGAAATATAATTTTTGTTTGCCTTGGTTTCCAGTTGTTCATTAGTTTATAGAAATACGGTTGATTTTTGTGTGTTGACCTTGTCTCCTGTGATCTTTCAAAAAGTCACTTTGATTATAAGAGGGATTTTTTCGGTAGAGTCCTTGTGGTGTTTCTGGTTTTGTTTTTATTGTGGAGAAGCATGTTGTCTGCAAATGGGGGTAAATTCCTTTCTTGCTTTCCAGACTTACACATTATATTTCATTTTCTAGCCTTGTTGCTCTGTCTGGGACTTCCAGTATGATGTTGAATAGGCGTAGTGACAGTAGGCGTGCTCACCTTGTTTCTCAGGGGGAAAGTCTTTTCATTATTAAATATGATGCTCTTGGCTGGCCTTTTGTCATTTGACTTTTTAACCAAGATATATGTTCCGCGAAAGCAGGCCCTCTCTACTTGCAACTCAAACCCCAGTGCCTGGACACAGAGTGGGCCCTCAGTAAGTCCTTGTGGGGAAAAAATGGAGCTTTAGTACTTTCCTGTTTTGCTAACTTGACCAACCACCACCACTGTCCTGTGTGACAGACAACAGAGGGGCTTGACAGAACATACACAAACATCAGAAGAATAACCTTACAAGAAATACCCCAATATCCCACTAGGCATTGGCCCTTTAGATCTGACAATCTTAAACTGTGGAACATTCGTAGAGCAGTGTTCCAGCGAGCCGTGTTGTGTCACAGCATTTATCTATGCAGAATAGATGGCAGCAGTAAAATAATTCTTTCAGGTCGAGAGCATCCCATTCCCAAAGGGAATTTAAACAAGACGCTCTCAGCTCTGAAAAGCAAGGGCTTTCTGGGTAGAGGATCCCACTGCTCTGAAATTCTAGGCCCTCGGACGGGTGGGGCTATTTCGCTAAATTTATTTCAGCTGCTTATACCTACAGTGGTGGGGGGGGGACAGGGGATGGCTGCTACACACCAACACACCGGCCCTGTCATATTAATATCTGCCAGGTCAGGCTTTTGCTTGGGGTTCGTTTTACTTTGGGGGATTGGAGAGGCAGGCAGGCAGCAGGAGTAGCTCCCAGATGCACAGCATCCACGCTGCTGTTTCCCGCCTTCCTCTGTGTGTGTCACCCACCCGGTGATCCACAGACAGCCCGCTGCTCCCCTGCTGTGGAGGAGATGGCCAGAGGCTGGCCTGTCCTCATCCTGTACTCCCTGAACACCAGGCACTGTGCTGGGCCCTTCTTGGCGGCCACACCTGGACACCTTTGGCGTCAGCTTCTCTCCCATTCCCGGAAAGGGTGGTGGTGGGCAAAGGGGGGAGGGTTGTTTGCTTGCTTGCTGGCACAAGTGTGGGTTCAGGGAAACCAGGGCCTTTGTCCCTGGCCCCCATCAGAAGCCTCTATCCAGTCCTCCCCACCTACCCCCAGTGGCTCTGCTGCTTGAATTTTAGGGGTTATTAGATACGAAAGCCGGGTCTTTTTGATGCAGTCTGCCTCCTCCCCAGCCTCCCAAAGTACTGAACACACCTTCTGTGTGTGTATGTGTGTGTGTGTGTGTGTAGAGAGAGAGATGAGCACTTGCTATATTTCCCAGGCTGGTCTCAAACTCCTGGGCTCAAGCAATCCTCCTGTCTCGGCCTCCCAAAGGGCTGAGATTACAGGTGTGAGCCACCATGCCCAGCCCTTACTGAACATACCTTCTCCTTAGTCCCTGATACCCAAACAATCTCTTCTGTCACCTCCCCCGCCCCCCATAACTGGAAAAAGGACTGGAAATGAAACGACCATGTTGCTTTCTCAAAACCTGTTTTCTGCTGAATTTGGAATGCTTTACAGACCCCGGGTTAGTGACCTCCAACAAGTATGGGGGACACCGAGGCAGAGGAGGGGCAGGTGGCACAGGGGGTGAGATTAATGCCCAGTCCTTGGCTGGTTCTCCACAGTCCCCTGCTGATCTCAGGGCTAGAGAAAGGCAGGGCTCTGCATCTGAGGGTTCCTGCCACATGGCTGGCGCCGTCTGAGGGCAGAAAGAGGAGAGACGCGTGAGGACACTGCGAAGTGTGCTGGGCTCAGGTCCTGAACAGCTTCATGTGCAATGCAGGGCAGCACCTCGCACAGCACCCAGCCCGTGGGAACCCAGCGCTGGCTTGGCTCCTTGGCTGGGTCACCCAGGGAGATGGGAAGGTGCATCCGTCCCCTCCACTCCCTGCCCCTGTGTGGAAAGGCTGACAGGCCCTGGCAGGAGGGAGGGCGCCTGGGGCAAGTTCTGCAGGGGGCCCTTGCTCTAAACTGGGGGATGGCCTTCAGGCCAGATGCTAGTAAGCCATAGGGAGCTCATGCGTAAACTGAGGTACGAGTTGCCCTAGCATCAGCCAGTTTGCTTTGGAACTGCCCTCCACGACTCCCCAGCAAGGGGGCTGTCTTCCGAAAAGCAGACCCTCCCCAGCCAGAGAGGGACCAGACAGCTTTTGGAGGTCTGCCACGGGGCCAGCCAGCAGGGAGAGACAACGGGCCTGGCCGCGGCCCTGTGACTTCTTCATGCTGAATTTCTCCCGCCAACTGCGCCCTCCACCCTGGGGGACTGTGGGCCCCCAAACCAGGGCCTGCCCTTGTCTGACCAAAGGCAACCAGATCTTCTGCAGCTGCTGGCTGAGAGAACAAGTTCTCCCAGAGACGGGGAAAGCAGCTGGAGAAAGATTCCTGCCAGCCCAGGGGTGTAAATATTTATACAACGTGGTGCGTGGGAAGAGGGAAGGCGAGGGAGGTGGCAAGAGGGAGGCAGCGCTCGGCCTGCTGGACGGGAGGGGCAGGGGGCTGCTGGATCCCAAGCGGCTGGGTCTTGGCCCGGCCCTCCTGCCAGGAGGTAAGGGAAGAACTTAGAAGAAAATTCCTTCCTGTACCCCGTGGTTCTTTCCCTCGAGCACAGCCCTCCAAGTCAGGAAGGTGGCGCCACCTAGAACCAGATAAACTGAGTCCGCGGGGCCTAGGCGTGAGGTCAGGGCTCCTGGAACTTGTGGTTTTAGGGCCTTAAAGGATGCTGGATCCCAAGAATTAGACTCCAGAGCTGAAGGCATAGACAGCGTAAGCAAGGATTCCTCTCCAGCCTGTCTGTAGTCAGCAGTTCTTTCCTAAGGTGGCAGGGAACCCTATGTCTTGATGAAGATGATGATGAAGGACAGACGGACCTAGAGAGATGGCAAGGTGTGCATGGATGGCACTTGCAAGAAAAGCCAGTGGCCGCCATCTCCACAGGACAGCGTCGTGGGTGTCTACCTGGCGCTCTTGGGTCCCCGCTGCCCTAGGAGGCCCCTGAGCCCCAGGTGTGCCAGGCAGAGCCCAGAGATCAGCCACCCCCTCAGCTGGGCCCAACAGCCTCGACGCCCCAGGACGGGAAGCACGCCTGGGCCGGGGGGACAGCCAGATGGACTCCAGTCGATTTGCCTCGGACAGCTGGGGAGCAGGGCCCGGACACTCCCCCTCCCCTGCCTCTCCAGACACGGAGGGGTGCGGTTGCAACTTCTAGGATTTCCCTGCCACCGCGCCCATTGAGAGAAGTGCCACCTGCTTCTATCAGTACCAGGGCCTCCCCCAGGTGGTGCCTGTGTTGCTCCCCAGCAGCCGAGAGCCTTTAAGACACCCCACAATTATCAGCCTTTTCTAGTATTCTCCCTCAAAATACCCACAAGCCAAGGTGGGGAGGGGGCATCGGGAAGGAAGGAGCTCCATCGGAAAGCCGCCTCTGTCTCCCCAGCGGACACCTCCAGATGCCTGGGCCGACTTTGGCTGCCAAATGAGGGTCAGAGGATACCCAGCCTCTCCCAAGAGGCAGACTCCGAGCTGCAAGTTCCTCATCCCCAGCAGAGAGTTCTACAAGGGACACACACCCAAGGGTCCACCTCCCCTGAACGCCAGCCTTTCCTGGTCCAACCTGTTAATCGCCCACCCATAATCCAGAGGACGGATTCCACTGCCCCCAGAGCCATGGGGCCCAGGCCCACACACTGTGGAGGACGTACCATCTGCCCCCAGCCCTCAGCCCAAGCCTGGCAGGCAGCATCAGCCCTCGCCAGGGGACAGCAGCGCAGGCCCCAGTCCCCTCCCTAGAAGAACACTGGGGCTGGGAGGAGAATCTTGAGGCGCCCAAGACCTCTTCTGCCTCCAGGGCCCTGCCTGCCGGCTGTGGCCTTCTCCTTGCCAGCACTGCTGAAGCAGATGAACAAGAATAAAAGGCGTGTGGCCCAAGGAAAGCTTTAGGGAAAAGAACTGAAGCTGGAGGGGGTGGGAAAACCCAAATCTCTAAGAAATGGGAAAGGAGGGAGATTCGATGCAAAACAAGGCAGGCCAAAAGAGAAGAAAAAGTATGCCAAGAGGGCAGAGTGAGGTGGGGAGGGGAAGGAGAATGGTAAAGAAGAGAAGGGCCGTTATAAATGTTCTGGAAAGAGAGAAGAATGTAAAAGCAAACAACAGCAGAAAAGACAAAAAGGAGACCTGAGACAGAAAAGGAGGCCACAGCGCATTCAACTGCTCTGAGACCGGGTCAGGTGCCTCATGCCTGTCATCCCAGCACGTTGGGAGGCTGAGGAGGAAGGATCGTTTGAGGCCAGGAGTTCGAGACCAGCCTAGGCAACATAGACCTGGTTTCTGCAAAAACTAGAAGCTGCTTGGATCCTCAGCCGTGTTCTGGGTGGCACAGCCGAGTCTTGACACTCTTTGGGGGACTTCAGTGTCTTCCAAACACTGAGCGAGGACAGTCCTAAAAGAGCAAGCTTTCCCTCCTGCCCTTGTTTCTCCTACAGTTCTAGTGTGCTCCCACTGTTAATCTCTTGTGGAGAAAGGACTCATCTTCCAGGACAAGGCCAAAAAACTGTTTCACCCCAGGCAGAGTGTGGCGGCCTCCTCCGAGGTGCCCTGGGGAGGGTGCCATGGAGAGCTGAGTAGGAGCCTGTGTGGGGAGACGGACTGGGTGCAAGGGGTCCTGGGCGGTCAGCTTCGCCTCTTCTAGGAGGATCTGGCCCTGCCACTCCTCTGGGGACAAGGGCTCGCCTGACCCACAGATGTGCCACACCCGAGGCAGCTGGGCTTATGGTGGATTAGCACGCCCACCTCGATGCAAAGCCAGAGAAGCCCCTGCAAGTGCAGCTTCTGGAAACAGCTTAGGTGACTTAAATTCACCCCCAGGCATTCCCAGGAGGCCTAGAGATAGCCGCAGCCGCACCACCACCATGGTCGGTTAGCAGCTTCTTGAAGTTCACCGCCATGCCTGGCGTCCATGGCGCGTGAGGACCCACAAGGACTTCCAGGAGATGCCAGCCAGAGCCTGTGGTGGGTCGGCCACCTGCAGGCGCGAGTGCTTGCCCCCTCCTGTGGTCCCGTCGACACTTCTCTTCTCCACGCCTGCCTTGGCTCTTCCAATTTCCTTACTTAATCAAACCTCTGCCCACTCTCCCATTTCCCGAGAGGAGCAGGATCTGGGAGAAAGCCGAAGCAAACCCAGGAAGCTCGACAAGCAAAGACCGTGAGGAGTGAGCCGGGTTTTGCACCTGCCCTGAAGTGCCCGGCGGCCCGGTGGGTGAGCAGCTCCTGGCAGGCCCCAGGCCGCCTCACCCTGCTCCTGCGCATTCACCAGGGTCTGAACTCCGATCCACCGGGGCAGGGAAAGCAGCGCCCTCACTGCTCCTTCTCCCCCCACGAATCCTTAAGTCCCTGACCCCAACTCTGTACCTCCCAAAAGCCACGTCTGTCTTCTGTCAGAAGCTGAGAGGTGACAAAAGGTGCAGAAGGGTGGATGTCTAGGTTGCGGCCTCACACACTCCAATCAGTCTCTTCCCGTCCCTCCCTACCCTCAGCCTCCTCACAGTCTATGACCGATGACTCAACCCATTACTTAGTCATGAAAAGAGACAAACCAGGAAATCAGAGGCCGAATACCTAAAACGTGTTGCATTCATCTGAACTAATCTCCTAATGAGGGTGCGTCTAGCACTAAGTTATGCTGTATCAGTTCTGGAAGACGGGAACATCGCGGGAAAAGCGTGTGGGAATGGCAGACCCCAGCTTGTCGAGATTTGTCCTCAAAAGGGTAAGCGCCTGGTCCCCGGCCGAGGGGCCCAGCGGTTTGTTAAAGGAGCCTGAGAGCTGGGAACCAGTATGTTCTTGAACTTCTGGGCTCAAGCGATTCTCCCACCTCAGCCTCCCAACGTGCTGGGACTGCAGGTGTGAACCCCTGTGCCCGGCCTGGGAACTAGTATGTTGCCGGGACGGGCACCAGCCCCTTTCTGGGCCAACACGAGACTTACCTGTCCC
>CAUYQG010072157.1:0-23629 GCA_963574415.1 Tarsius wallacei | reverse complement strand
CATCACCATTTGGGGTGCTGAGGGGTGAGGGTCCGTCTTCTGTAATTTCTTCAGAGCTGATAATGGGCGCAGTCTTGCCTAGCCAGAGATAGAAAATCTCTCCCTGTCTGACTTGAGGCATCCAGATTTGTTTCAGCAGTGACTGATTACCTTTTGTACAAAAGTTACAAGGCCTGAAGTTATTAGCAAGTTGCATCTCTGGCAAGAGGAAGAACGTTTTCTTTGTGACCTCATGGAATGCTTGTTCCACAGTTTTCTCTGTATTTCTTTCTATTTCAGGGATATCTATCAGGCATAGATTTTGCTTCTTGACATAGTCCCACATCTCTTGGAGGCGTTTGCTTCTTCCTTTTGAGCTTTTTTTTCCTCTTATGTTTTTAACAGATTGGGTTAATTCCATATTTTGCTTGTCAAGTTCTGAGATTCTTTCTTCTGACTGGTTGATTCTGCTCCCTAGTTTGTTACTTTGCTATTTATTTTGAGGATGAAATTCTTTATTTTTATTATTTCAGATTAGTTTTCTTTTTTAATTGACCAATTCTGCATACGTCCTGTATGACTTCAGTTAGGTTTGCTTCTAGTTTCTCTTGGTTCCTGTTCATTTTTGCGGTCCAGTCTCTGATTTCTGTGACTGTCATCTTGGGCAGGTTGTTCTAAGGGGTTTTCATGAATTATGTTCTGATGGCTATTTTTGGGGCAATGTTGTCTCTTCAGGATTCTGAAGGTTGCCTATGTTTTTTTTAAATGTTTTTTCTTGTGTCAGGAGTCTTTTCTTCTCTATAATTCCATGAGAGAATTCTCTATAACTCAGTGAGAGAAAGAGAAGCATTCACTCCTGCTGCTTGCGCCACCATGTGTCAGGTTTCTGTTATTGCAGTTTCTCTCTTCTGATGCTAAACTAGTTGAACCAGTTTCAGTACCTGCTGTGTGTGACCTAGTACTGGGAGGGTGTGAACTGACATGTATTAGATTCACTCATCACTCCATCAGGCAGGAATTCACTGGGTTGGGGTGTCTGGATTCTCACGACTGTCATGAATTTTGGGTCTCTGTGTGAGGAGATCCTGTATGAGGAGACACTTGCTAAATGCAAGGTTTATCTCTGGGTGAGCTTTTACTCTCTTCCATGCTCAACAAGAGAAGCACCTGTCTGTATCTTCACTAGATGCCTGTAGTGTACATGCCAGTCAGATTCACTCTGTAGGCATTTTTTTTTTCCTGCTTCGGAGCTAGCTGCCACAGTGGTGGCCCAGTGGATGGGTTTTGTTTCCCATTTCATTTTGACTCCAGTTGTTCCAGTGTTATGTCCTAACCAGGACTTTTTTTCACATGGGGCTGATGGCCTATTCAAGGCTGGAAGTGGATGAACTGATTCAAAATATCTTAGAATTACTTACCCCTTTTTTTTCCCCAAGCAGAGCTTCCAAATTTGTCCAAAACTGAAACTGGGCTGGGGTGGGGTGTCCAGAACCCCACGTCTACAATGGCTTTCTGGTCTCTATGCACTCAAAGAGACCTCCACTGGATGCAAGATGTTTCACCCCTCCAAAAGTGTTCAGGGTATCACTGTCAATTGATGACTGGATTCTACTCTCCAAATGCTAAACAAGATAGGCAAGCACCAGGCTGCTGCTCCATGGTGAACAACTTGGATTCATGTTTTTTTTTCTCATTTGTATTGTGTGTGTGTGTGTGTGTGTGTGTGTTTTGTAGCCTTGTGCTTATGTCAACACATCTTAAGAAACAATCTTCTCTCCCAGGCTTTAAGAAATGGCTTAAACTAGGAAAGTCTTAGCCTGGTTAGAGATTCTGGACCTTTACTCTTAGCTGCTTTTGACCTTCAGTCTTCTTTCTTGTTGTTATTCTGGATCTTGTATTTTAATGCTTTCTCTGGTATCTGACTGTGCTGGTTTCTGCAGTTCTCAGTGGGAAGTGAGACAGAA
The DNA here is from genome assembly GCA_963574415.1 of Tarsius wallacei. NCBI lineage: Eukaryota > Metazoa > Chordata > Mammalia > Primates > Tarsiidae > Tarsius > Tarsius wallacei. Next base: position 21,686 of record CAUYQG010072157.1, on the reverse strand, counting down.
TCAGGCACCTGGGAAAGAATACTGAAAGGTCGGGAACTTTGCAAGCACACACTGTCACGTGTCCTCTCTATTTGGGGAGAAGCCTCACTTTGCTCCTTTTTCTGATCTACAGAGCTTTAACTATTAGAAGGAGTCCCTCACTTTTCCTTTGCTCCTAGGTGCTCCAAATGTTCAGATTATGTTGGTTCTTTCAGCACTGAATGGTAGGTGAGACAGCAACTGGCTTCTTAGTGAGTACATTGAAGGACTTGAGAAACTGGAAGCATATTCCATTTTCTCTCACCCTTCGGAAGGACAAATCTGTGTTCTTTGTCTTATTCCAAACTTTCAGAACCATAGCAATTCCAGAGTGATGTCCATTCCTTTTCCTTTGTTTCCAACTTCCCCAGGCAGGGGGGCTGTTCTGGTTCCTTTCTTGCTTGGTTTGAGGCAAGACAAAAGCCAGCTCCCTGTAGAGCACACTAAATGCTAACTTGTTTAGCATAAATTGTAGGCTTTTACTTCTTAGATAAGTGTCCTGAAAAACAACATAACTTCTTATTACTACTTTGGCTAAATAACTGGAAGAAGTGGTAGGATTCCATGTTTTAAGTTCTAGGCCTTGAATTATTATTATGGCCCTGTCTTAGAACTTACAGGTTTCAAACTAAATCTTTCTGGTCAGTATACTTGTCAGGATGTCAACAAACTTAAATTATAAAATAATACAAGTCGATAGAATAAAATGATTTAAATGAATTTACCAGTTAAAATATTTTATTTTACTTTTTGTATTTTATTTTTATTTTATTTTTTAATTTTTTCCTCTTTTAATTTTTATTTTAAAATTGTGGGGAACAATTCAGGGTGAGGCATACAAATATTCGTTGTGCAGGTACCCTTGTTGAGGTTTGTGCCCCTACCCCAGGCAGATATCGACTGCTGTCAATCCCACCCACTACAGTTTAAAAAATTTTTTTAATGAAAGTTTAAGAAAATTAGTCACTGAGCAGGTCTTCAACTGCCACAGCCCATGCCTTGTCACAGGCTCACTGTGGATCCCAGCTGCTAAAACAAAACAAGCCCATAGCATGGCAGCCCACAACGCAAGCTTCAGTCCTTTGGGGAGGTTAATTTTTGTGTCCTCTCTGGTAAGCACAGGTGAGAGTTTCATGAATGGTTCTAACAGAGCTCCCTTTCACAGCCAGCCCTTGGCATTGCAGAAACCGTGTCCCCAGGCCACATCACATCCCACCGTGTCTCAATTCTTTGACATTTTACTTGCAGGGAAGCCTTGCTCAAACATTTCATGCATTCTCTCGACAAATGTTTATTGAGCATCCTCTATGTGCCAGGCACTGTACACGGTGCCAGAATGAACTGCTGTGAATAAGACAAAGGCCTTGTCTCTATGAGATGTCTGTTCAAAAAATCAAAAAGGGAAAATGCCAGGGGGAGATAAGTGCTAGTAAGGAATATTAGCAGGCGATGGGGTTTAAGACACACTCCTCCCAAATATGACACCTTGGTATTTGAGAAAACTACAGAAGCGGGAAGGTCTCTCAGACTTCCCCCCACCACCCTTCTCCTCTGAAGCAGGCCATAAAAGAATCCCCTGACCTTCCTCTGAAGTTGATCATAAGAGCCTCATACGAACCATGTCCACCCTATACCCAGAGGAAACCCAGTTTTTTAGACCCCTTTCATCTAATCACACCTTCCCATGACTATCCACCTTTTCATCAAACAGCGTGAAAATACACAGATTTCTCTGTTTCTGAAGGCTCTCCTGTCATATAAAACGTATACTAAATAAATGTGTAAGCTTTTCTCTTGTTAATCTATCTTTTGTTACAGGGGTCTCAGCCATAAATCTAGTGATAAACGAGGAAGGAACGCTCCTTCCTTATACAAGGTAAGGAGGACAGTGCGTGAAGGTGGAGAGCTGTCATTTATTTTAACTCTAAAAGACGAAGACTTTTTATAAAACATGACCTCAATGCCATTACCACACTTAAAAAATAGCAAGACGTCCTCGACGTGTTCTCATGGCCCCTCAGTGTTCACTTTCCCCCAGTGTTTTACGTATTTTGCTTGCTTACATTCAACAAATCTCATTTCGTCTGTAGGTTCTCATCCATTTCCTTTGTTTTTGTTTCTTGCAGGTTTTTTGGTGAAACAACCAAGTTATTTGTGTGCTAGAATTTATCTTGGCCTGGATTTTGCAGATTGCACCCCTGTGCCGTCATTTGATCTGTTGGGAGGTGCCATTTTATACAGGACATGATATCGGAGCAGAGGCCTGAACGAAGGACACAAAGGAGGGAGCGACGCAAAAACCCAAGAGTAAGGGAATTCATTCAGCTTCCATTTTGTTCTTAGCCTGACTGCTCACAGTCACGACCTCTGAAACCTCATTCTTTCTCATGTGAGCTGCCCCCTCTCCCACAATTATAAGTAACCCAACTGCCTGCATCAGTCTGCCATGAAATATTTGTGGTTAAAAGCATCTGGCCTTAAAAACTGGAAACAGGGCAACCCCCTCAGGTCTCCTCCCACCGTTGGAGCTTTACTGTCCTCTTAATAAATCCTGCTTAAAAAACAAACAAACAAACAAAAAAACTGGACACAGTCCAAATACCTATCAACAGAATAAATCCACCAAGTGCAGGATATTTCTACAGTGGAATACTACTCAGTGATGAAAAATGGACTGCTGATTCGAGCAGTGTACCTATGGGTAAATCTCAAAAACATTTGTTGAATGAAGGAGGCTAGATATGAAACACACACTATATGTGGCCCTCAGTGAAGTGCAACAACAGGTAAGACTAATATCTTCGGTGACAGAAATCAGAATAGCACTTTGTTTTGTGGGTGACAGTGACTGGAGAGGGGCATGAGGGAACTTTCTAGAATGACGGGAATATTCCATTTGATCTGGGTGGAATTGGACCCAGTTGTCACCAAGGTGGGTGTACATACATGTAACAATTCCTTACGCTTCAGATGTGTGTATCTTCCTGTGTGTAAATTATTCCTCAATTTTTAAAACTAAAAATAATAACATCAGGCGGGCTTTGGATTCAGGAAGACCCAACCACTACTTAGCTGTTTAAGTTTTATCAAGTCTCCTAACTGCTTAGGACCTCAGTTTTTTCAGTATAAAATGGGATCAATACAATCCTCTTCATTGGTATTGCATACGCAGCGCTTTCCACAGTGTCTGGCGCATGGGAAGCCCTAACAAAAATAGCTATTATTCTTTAATATCATTCCTACTAATATCTGCCTGGCCTCCAACCCCAGCCAAATGCAGGGGAAGACCTCAAGCCAGCAACCTCGGTCCAGTTCCATGTGACACATCCCGTGAGACTCACCGAAGGGCTCCTACATGTGTAACGTGTCCGTCAATGATATGCACATGACCTCCTCCTGCCATTCTTCTCATGCGTTGCTTTATTCGATCTAATTGGAGTCGCAGCGTGGCTCATCACAGCATTTTGTGGGAAGTTTCAGAAGCCGATGGGATCCCTTGGATGTGTTAGGCTGCAGCGCCTGCCCCTGCCAAGTCTCCCCAGAGCCTGGAGACAAGAGAGTTAATGGGAAAACATCTGACTCTTCTGAAATCCTTTCTCAGAGGACCGACTTGGCAAAGCTGCAGCCAAGGCTTGGCAACTGGCTTTTTAAGAAATCGCAGTTTATGGAGGGTGGAGGTGGGAGTAGGGGTGGGAGGTAATCTCACAATTGACTTCTTCCTCGCCATTTCCTTTCCTTGTTTTTTATTCTTGCCGTTTTTGCCGAAACCACAGGTCATTTGTCGTGTCTGGATCCGCTGTCTGGATTGGGCTGCTCCCATCTCTGCTCGGCTGAATTCCCACTTCCCTTTGGGTAATGGCTCCCTTGGTGACATCTTGGTCCAATTCCGGAACTTTTCAGCCACGTTTAGTGACTAGAAAAAGCTCAGTCCAAGAAATAAGGCAGCATTTTTATTTAAAGTTTTTAATTTTTGTGAATGTATTTAAGTGCAAAAGACACATAGACAAGTACACAGATCACAAGGGTACAGTTCAATGTATTTGCATAAAATGAACACATCTGTGTAAACTCTACTCGGATCAAGAAACAAAACAAGATCAAAATCTCAGAAACCTTCCCATAATCACCACCTCCCAAGGCAGCCACTGTCTTGACTTCTATCACCAGAGATTTGGCTTACTTCTTTTTGAACTCAATGTGAATGGAATCCAATAATGTGTCAACCTGGCCTCCCTTGCCAACCCCTGCATCTTTTTGCCTCTTGGCCTGAGGGCTTTCTCTGAGGACTGGCACCCACCCCCGCCCAGGCAGGCCGAATTTTAACCAGGAAATTAACACCCTCCAAGACCAGCTGGCAATCAATGGTTCTCCAGAGTCCACAAAGCAGTACTCCAGCCCCTATGGGGAATATCTCTGAGGATGCGGTCTGGGAATCCCCGGTGGGATTAAGCTCCCACTGCTCACAGAGACCCCTTGATCTACTTAGAGACTGACTTTCCTCCCCAGACTCACCTCCCGCTTCTCCCACCTGTGTTTCCCGGACTTCCCTTCTAAATAAACTAATTGTGGTAAATGCCTTGTCTCAGGGCCCGCTTCTAAGGAAATTTGAACTAAGACAGCCCGTGACTGTCTTGCAATCCTCCTCACTTGGTGATCCACCAAGCGGAATCCCTTCCTCTCCCCAATGAGGTTAGAATAGCTTTTTTAAAAGGAGGAGTAAGACGAGGGGAAGGTGGAAAAGGAGCAGTGGAGGAGTAGAGGAGGAGAAGTAAAAAGAGAGGGAAAAGGAGGAGAATTATACTCCTTTCGAGGCCACAGGACTCTTCCCTTTCATTCTGTTCTTAGGAACTGTCGAAAGTGTGGGAGGCAGTCGTGAGAGATCATAGCAATAGGGTCTGTTCTGCCAACTCATTGGCCCTGAGGACAGAGTGCTGCCTCCCCTGTGGTGCAGAAATCTCACGCACCTTAAGCCACTGTCTGTCAGTCTGGGACAATGGGAGAAAGCCCCATGTAGTCTCCGGTGACATCTTTTCAGGGCTTTTCTTAGCATCCAGTCTTTCAGGCCTCTTCCCAGACAACCAGGATTTTATATCCTCATCTTTCTTCATTTTCCACCTGGGACCCCTCATGGGAGCTTGGATTTTTCAAGCCTGCCCCTTCCCAGTCCTGGAAGGCTGCCTCCTAAAAACAGAACAGCTCTTGGCACACCTAGCAAAGCAAGGAGCTGAAAATCGCTCCACTAATGGTCTCCGCCGGGATTTCAGAGACAGACTCCCATTGTAACATTTCTGTGTTAGAAACTTCCACCAAACTCCTGAGTATCCCTCTAGTTGTCAAGCAGGAGAGACCAAGGCTCTAAAATACTCAGGTTTCAAGTTCGCATCTGCCTCCATAAGGCACTCTTGAAGGCTGCAATTTGCTCACTGGTTTGGGAAATTTTCAATACCTGTTGTGTTGATTTGTAGGCGGCTGTGACTGCAGTATCAGATACAACCCTCCCCAGCATCTTTGACACAGGGGCCAAGATTGGGGTTCTGGGATTCAGGAATCCCTTCAAAACTGTTGGCAAAATTTTGTGTGTATTTGCTTACCTATGTTGTTCTGAGAAATAGGTCCACAGCTTTCCGAAACTTCTTTTGGCCTAGGACCCCATTTCTTAAGAACTGTCTGTTAGTAGGAGAGCTGGTTATTTGAAAAATGAGTAACCCTCCCAGGCTCTGGTGACATCACATTGATTTACCAAATAGACACAGGTAACCCAACTATGACCAGTCAGTCCCAGCCTGGGCTCTAGGCTGTGATGCACCCCATCAAACAAACCCAACTCCAAAAAACCTTGAGGGACAATGTCTTACGAGACATTACTTGCAAGACAAGTCCTCCAAGAGAACCTGAAGGCGTGGCAAAGATTGAATCACACCCTGTAAGGAGCTAAATGTCCTCTTTACTTCTTTCTTTTCCCAGATTCTCATAGCGGCAAATGGTCATCCCAAATCTCCTTTCTCTGCCCTGCCTTGATAGCCTCTCTTTCCTCTTTCTGTCACTCTAACCATCTCTTTTTTCCCAATTAGCTTTGAGTCTGTCCTGATACAAATCTACGTAGTCTCTCTCAGGTTCTTGCCATTCGCCTCTCATTAACCTGGGCAGCTCAACAAAGGGGCTTTGGAGCCCAGCACCGGCATAGAAGTCTCTAGAATGCAGCCAGGCACAGGTCTCAAACCTGTAATCCCAGCACTTTGGGAGGCTGAGGAGAGAGGATTGCCTGAGCCTCACTTTGGGACACTGAGGAGGGGAGAGGATTGCCTGAGCCTCACTTTGGGAGGCTGAGGAGGGGAGACGATTGCCTGGAGTTTGAGACCAGCCTGAGCAATGTAGCAAGACTTCATCTCTATTTAAAAAAAAAATTGCCGGGCTCGGTGACTCAGCCTGTAATCCCGCGCCTTGGGAGGCTGAGGTGAGTGGATTGCCTGAGCCCGCGGGTTTGAGACCCGCCTGGGCAGGCGAAACCTCATCTCTACAATAAATCAAAAAAATTAGCCGGGTGTGGTAGCACACGCCTGTAGTTCTGGCTATTCGGAAGGCTGAGGCGGAAGGATCGCCGGAGCCCAGCAGGTCGAGGCTGCGGTGGCCAGGAACGGCCACTGCACTCCAGTCTGGGCGACCGAGTGAGACGCCAACTCAAAAAAAAAAAAAAAAAAAATTAGCTGGGCGTGGTGGCATGTGCCTGTAGTCCCAGCTACTTGAGAGGCTGAGGCAGAAGATCACTTGAGCCCAGGAGGTTGAGCCTGTGGTGAGCCATGATCATGCCACTACAATGAGTCTGGGTGGCAGAGTGGGACCCCATCTCAAACAAACAAACAAAAAAGCCTAAAAATTAATGCACCAATGGTTTCAAAGCCATAGGAAAATCCATGCATTTGTGCATAAGAAACAATACAGACTCATTTCACCACACACACACAAAAAATCTCTAGAAGGTAGTAGAGACCAGACAGCTCCAAAAGCTAGACCCAAATAGTTTTGTTCAAATCACACACTAACTAGGTAGATAGAAATGAAATCAAGGAAATAATTACCTTTTAAATTTAAATTATATTATGAAGAGATTGAATAGAGCTATCTGACCTGACACGTATATCTAAGATATATGAAGCAGGGAGGATACCAGGACATATGGAAAATTGTGCTTCCTTAAGAGTGAACTGCCTGGGACACGAAATATCGGGAGGCACTCACTGTCAGGGTTGTGCAAATGGTGACCTGCACCAGCGTGAACCTGAGAGTGGGAGCCTTCTTAAATTTTACACCCTTGTCCTGGCCCTGATATTGAAAAAAACAGGAAAGCAGAACAACCCTACACTTGTGTAGTAAGATCACAGATATAAACACTATACACGTGTACTGAATATATAGAAAGATCCCAGAGGGATCACACGCAAACTGCTCAAGGCAGTTCATTCTGGAAAGTGGGATTAAAGAGAATCAAAAAGAACTTCACCCATGTTTGTACTGTTGGAAATGTCAAAATAATGATCATACACAGCTTTTGTAATTTTAGACAAACCAGAAAAATAAATAGAATAATAAACCATATTACACGTCAAAGGGTCTACAAAAATATTAAACAAAACAAATTGTTACAGTTTTCGTGGTCAGATGCTCATGGTGAAAACTGAGACGTGGTGTTGACGATTCTCTTCCCTTGATTTCAGGCTCCCTCACCCTGCTCAGCAGCCACCGCCTCTGATGTGTCTCCTTTGAGGTTCGTTCATGCAGCAGATGGCCATCAGCATTCCCCTGGGATGATGCAGAGCGCTCTTTCTCCCCACCCCCCACTCAAATGAGGATGCCCCTTCCAGAGGGGCAGCGCTGTGCTATGGAAAAGAGTGAGGCAGAAGGGGCTGGCATGGCTAGACTTCAGATGCTTGGCAGCAGACCCACCTGGGAAGGCTCTTAGCTATCAGTGAATAAGCCCACAAATCAGTCTTGTTTTTCCAGACTCTACACTTTCTAATCAGTCATATTTACCCACCTATCTTTTCCATGTTTTTTTAGAAACATGTTTAAAGTATACATTACTTGAAGCAGACTAGAAAAGTGTAACTGATGTCATTGTTTTTCTTCCAGGCATCCTCCGCATTCCCTTGACCCTGGCCTTTCCTGTCTCACTCCGTGGTTCTCCGTCTTTTACACTGTCCCCATCATTCTTGGGACCAGGCAGGCAGATGTCATACCAGCCCTGTTGCCCAAGAGCTTGTTATCAAGACCCCAGAGATGTGTGAGCTTGCTGGAGACACCCTGATACGGAAACCCACTATTGTCTGTCCATGTTGCCACAAACCTTAAAGAAAAGCTTAACCTTCAAGTAGGCCTGCACGTACCTACATTCCTGAGCACTGGCAAAAGAAAGTGTATTCCCTTATCTCCTATCCATTCCCGTTAAGTCACTTCAAAGAACCCTTAACTCCCTGCAGACTGCACTCACTCAAATGAGAGAAATGAATCCCTATTCACGGCCTTGTATAAGTGGTCATAGATTTGAAAATATAGCACCAGCCATTGTTTTTGTTAGGTACTAGTCAGGCCATGTGTTCATTGAGCTATGGCCACCATGTTTTCCTAAGCTTTGGCTCCCTCCCCTCCCCTCCCTTGGGGAAAGTGATTCTTCTCTCTCTCTCTCTCCCTCTCTCTCTCTCCCTCTCTCTCTCATCTACTTTCTAAATAAACTGTGTTTTCCAGTCTAAAAAAACAAAATATAGAACCGATGTCACCATAAGGCTTGTAATTTATATAACTTTTTGCATGCTATAACTACTAATCAGCAATATGTTGTAGTGAATAATGTTTTACTTTGTAACCGACTCTATTAACTCCCTTACTCTATGGCAAGCTTAATCAACTCTTCAGTTTGGTGTTACTGATAACACTGTGAGCTACCTTTTGATAGTGCCAGGAAACGAGTTCTATACGATGCTCTGTCAGTCACATAGTCAATGTATAGGTGCCAGCAACCCTAAACTTATAAAAGTGAACTGTGAATCCTAAGGGGTAAGCAGACTGGTTCCAGAAATGCCAGGAGCCAGTTCTGTCTCCCCGAATTCTGAATTCAGAAATAAACTTCTTTCTGCCAGTTCCCTGCCTCTCAATTTATTGGCATTGAGAGAGAGCAGCCAAGTGTTTAACAGACTGTAACATCCCTAAAGCAGTGGTTCCCACTGAGGGACAGTTTGCACCCTGGAGGACACTTGGCAATGTCTGGAGACACTGTTGGTTATCACAGCTTAGGGGGAGCTATTGGCATCTAGCGGGGAGAGACCAGGGATGCTACCAAGCATCCTACAATGCATAGAATGGCCCTTTACACACAGAATTGTCTGGCGCAAGTGTCTATAGTGCTGAGGTTGAGAAACCTTGCCCTAAGAGCCTTGCTGCTCAAAGGAGGGTTCATGGACCAGCAGCATCGACATCCCCTGGGAGCCTGTTAGAAATGCAGAATCCCAGGCCCCACCCAACCCCAGGTTGAGACAGAGCAGAAGATAAATAATCCCTGTGTCAGGCAGGATAGGCTAGGGGAAGAAGTCAGTAAACTCTTTCTGTAAAGAGCCAGTCGGTGCTTCGGACTTTGAGGGCCAGAGCACCTCTGTTGCAACTACTTGGTCATGCTGTGAGGTATTGTCTGGATATAGACTGTCCCCCTCCATCCCATGGCTTCTGGCTTCTTTCTGCTCCTCCCTGAGGGAGAGGCCTCTGACCAAGGCTGGTCTCTGAAGGATATGCATATTCTCAACAATGAGTCATGGGATGCAGGTGACCAGGCAAAGTTGCAAACAATGCAGCAGTCACTTTTAATCAATGTAATTGTAAACATGCGTAGGAATTTAAATGATTAACTTGCTTGCTTTGATTATAAAACTGCTTGCTATACTGCCCCAAGGTGTGGATTCTTCTCCAACTGGCAGCTGTCAGGTGCTTCCCATAAGTTTTAATAAACCAGTGTCTTTCCCCACAGGACCTCTGGGTGACTTCTTTGAAATAGGTAAACATTACACGGAAGCCCTCTCAGATTTGGGGTTACCGTGTTACACGTGCTTTTGTGGCATTGACCCTACCACACAGGATATATAAATGAAGAGCACGGCTGTGCTCTTATCACTCAGCTGTCTTTACTCTGCTGACCCCAGGCAAGGTCATACTATGAAACAACCCACAATGGAAGAGATTCTTTCTCATGCACACTCCATGTCCGTCATGAGTTGCCTGAGACCTGTACCGTGTCAGCCCCAGTCAGGGCCCCAGGGCCCCAGCCTTCACTGGCCATCACAGAGAGGAAAACGCATAACAGGCATTTCACATATGGGGCACAGGCCAAGCACACCTGGCTCCTGCAGCATCCACTTGAAAGTACCACCAGCCCTTCTACTGGCCAAAGCAAGTCACATGGTCATGTCTAACCTCAAGTGGGTGGGGCTGTGTGCCCAGAAGGATGGCAATCCTTAATAGCTGCCTGAGTCCCCTCTCTTCCCAATTCCCAGTTCTATTTCTATGCTTAATTCATCCCATCTGTGAATTCCAGCCGGTATTTGAGTAGACTTGAGCAGAGCTGCAGCCCAGGTTAGGCAATGAACTCGTGTTCCTCATGCCTCTGTAACGAATAACAGTACAAGCACACATGGATTCAATTGTCTACTCTGTGCTAGGCACCGAGCACTTATAAATTTCATATCTTTCTAGTCTCACAATAGTTCTAAGAGGTGTGTATCATCTGCCTTTCACAGATAAGAAAACTAGAACAGAGAGGTGATATGGCTTGTCCCAGACCACCAGCGAGTAGACAGTAGAATTAGGATTCAAGTTTAGGTCTGTCTGATCTCAAAGCCTCTACATTTTAACATCATCACGATGTTTTTTTGAATGCTTACTAGGTGCCAGGCATTGTATATTTTTAATACTTTTTTGTGCTTAATCTTCACAATAATCCTATGGAGTAGGTCTCATGAGTTCCATTTTACTGATAAAGAAAAGAAGCTAAGATATTAAGTCGTATATGCGAGGTCACGTATTCAGTGGTGGAAGCAAGATTCCAACCCAGATCTATTGACTCCAAAGTCTATGCTTCTCCAGTCTCTAGTCCTAGGATGCCTGAGGTCTAAGGGCACTAACAGTTCTCTGCTACTATCATTTGGTCCTTATCACTTCAGAGGGCACCAGCCAACTTCCAACTGTCAGGACTTCCATCTCTTCCCTTGAGAGCTTTCTCAGAAGCCACACAAGGAAGACGGCTCTGTCTGTACTCAGGGAAAGTCAGAAGAGCCAAGAGATGACTACCATAGAACCGGCATCCCATCCCACCCCAGCTTTCAATCAAAGACTGCTGGAATAGGTGTACAAATACCCCAGCACCCTTGCCTCATGGGCCTGACAGCTCTGGGTATGTGCCCTAAACATGTTCCCAAGGCCTCAGTGGGATAAAACTCTAGTCACCCCCAATAACAACTGACTCAGTCATGTACTCATTATTGGCTGTCACCCTGGGTTGTCAGATTCAACAAATAAAAATCATAGGACCCTCAGTGTAATATGAATTTCAGGTAAAAGTGATTTTTTTTTTTAGTATGCTCCAGGCAACATATGGGACATCGACAAAAAAATTATCTTTCATTTGAAAATCATTGCATAGGGCATGCTTATATTTAGAAATTATTTGTTATGTGACACTCCAATGTCATCGACATCCTGTACTTCATCTGGCAATCCCATAGCCATCCCTTTTCGTGTTATAGCCCTACTTCCCACCTCCATTTCCCACACACACTGCTCGCACTTGTCTCAAAATCCGTTCTAGGGCACCTCGAATTAAGGTGTAGGTGGCATATGAGGAGCAAAACATGTCTGCACACAGATACCTGACTGATGTTTAAGGGCCATCTGGATTCCATGGGAGGCAGGACAATGAGGCTATCAGCCAACCTCCATGAGGACAGCTTATATGGAAGAGAGAACGCTTTCCTCCCGTATTGCCACTGTACTGCAGCTTGAGGCTTACTGTGGGAGGTAACCCTTTATCTTCTTACATGCTCTGCCCATGAGCACTGAAAGATTTTTTTAGACACCTTTCATCTAGGATTCCCTCCACTGAGTTCAGCATCAGTAGATCAGACAAATACTCAGGATGACATAGTTCCTGCATGGACCTGATCCTGTTGCCACCGAATGCCCATCCCACCTGCCAGCTTCCTCTCTAACATACCCTGATTTTGTTCACCTTCTTCAGAGCAACTCAAGCTATCTCCAGAGTGAGACTCTTCTTCCGTCCTAATCAGTCATGGCTACTCCATCACCTTTGCCAGCATGTGGTTTAGAAATGGATGTGAGATGCGAAGCTGGCTGGGGGAACTGGCAGGGGCATGTGGGAAATACCTCCTTGCTCTTAAAGAAACAAGCGTAGTAGATGCTAGGTGTACACCCAAGTCCCCTTTCAGGACAGAGGCACTTATTCCCCTACTGCCAGAAGTGCCCAAGCTTACGCCCTGTCACCAGTGTCAGTCCACATCCAGTGACTAGCCAATGCAAAGGCACAAAGGTCCACCTCTTGCCTCAGTCCGGGAAACTCTGAAAATCCATCCCAGCTCCAGAGTGTTCTGTGAGGTCAGCTGAGGCCTCTGTTGCAACCACAAGGTAGCTCAACTCCTCCTCCTGGCCAACCCTGCCTCTTTCACTCCCCAACAGATGCTGTTCCCGAGAACATTCTCCAACAACCTCCCTTCACACATATCTCCATCTCAAGGAACCTGTGTAAGACAGCATATGAGGAGCAAGAACCCCTTTTCACTAGCAGATGTTGCTTTCCACACACGGAACTACAGCAGCCATCTTGGGAACACGAGAAGAACCAGTCCAAGAAGACAAGCCAGTGCTCTGAGGACAACAGAGCAAAAGGATAGAAAGAATCTGAGTCTTTAATGATGACATTGAGCCACTAAATTAACCAGCTCGGGAACAGCCCTGCTCCCAGATTTCTGCTTATGTCAGCCACTAGATGTTCCTTGTCATAAAGCCTCTTTTAGTTGGGTTTTATGGGGTTTACAGCCAAAATCATTGCAAATTATATACTACATATTAGTAGGAGGGAAGGGGAAAGGCCCCAAGACAAGGAAGAGCCTAGAACAGCATGGGTTCCAGAAACCCAACACTTAGGTGACTGCCCAGTCTGCTCCAATTCCAGATAAAGTCTTCTCATCCTAACCACTGGACAGCCTCTCTTCTTTTTATTCCACTGCTCCCCAGTAAGGCCAGAGGCTAAGAAGTGTGCAATTCTTTGCACAGCTCTGAGAAAGAAGGCATCTCTAGATAATACTCTGACACCTTATAATTCATGGAGCAGTCATGCTTCTATTTTACTTTCTCCTTCTTTTCTTGTTACTTAGAAAGAAAATAGCAGAAAAACATGTCAGACCAGGAAAGGCTAAATCATCCCAAGTGATGTCAACCTCATAAATATTATGAAATACTGTAGGATGCTCAAAAAATATTTATGCAGTTTTGCCCCCTCTTGTGATGAAATAAGTCACTCAGCTGCATTCCCCAGCCTATGCCACATCTCAGTAACTCTGTCTCAAAAGTGCCTTTGGCACATAAGCTGCGGTTATTGAGCTAAAGATCAGACAATCTGTGCATTAGGTAGCCAAATACACAACTCAAGCATATGCCCATTCTTGCCCGAGTCTTCATTTTCATTGGTTATATAGAAGATTAGAAGTTCAGATCAAGGACTCTGGGATCAAACGGCTTAGAGGTAAGTGCTAGACTGTGGACAACTTATTTAACCATTCTATACTTGTTTCAAATGGGAAAACAGTAGTACCAGTCAGCTTAGCCTAAATTATACTGCAACTCCAGAATTTCAATGGGTGGCAACAAGATTTTATTACTTGCTCGAGTCACATGTCCATTGTGGGTTGGTTGTGGCTCAGTTCCATGGGATCTTCATTCTATGATGCAGCCTGAGATAGCAACTTCTTGTTAGTGGGGGTGGTTTTTAATTTTTAAAAATTTTTGTAGAGTTGGGATCTCGCTATGTTGTCCAGGATGGTCTTGAACTCCTGCCCTCAGGTGATCCTCCTGCCTCAGCCTATCAAAGTGCCGAAATTGCCATTCCCAGCCAGCAGCCTGTATTTGGGTTGCTGCCAATCTCGTGGCATAGGAAAAGAGAACCTGGCAGAATCACATAAGTGTTAAAGCTTCTGTTGGAAGTGGCACACCTACCTCTGTTCGTAGCCCCAAACTTGTCACACAGCCAACACTGAAGCCACAGGGTGGAAAATGTAATCCTCTCCTATGGAGGAAGGGCCAATGTTTTGAACAATAATACAGTCTATCACATCAACATGCAGGACTGTTATGAGGACTGATATGAAGATTGATATGAGGAAGGTAAAAGCAAACAGTAAATTTTCAAAAAGTTAGCGATCATGAATATTATTGTCATCGTTTTAAGTTCTAAGTTTCTTAGCAGGATAAGGAACTTTTGATATATAGTTTCTTTTATTCAGTAGTCACTTAGATCACACCTTTGAAAGTACTAACTTTGTTTAGATAGTATGGAATTACAAGGTATTTGGAATTAGTAACCAAGTAAATAAATCTTTTTCATATGTAAAATAGGAATAAAAGTAATATCTAACACAGGGATGCTGTGAAGTTTAAGTGAGATGCCTGCAAATTCTTAGTTACTTTTCCCATTGTAAGTAGGGTTTAATTCTTTCCCCCCTTGAATCTGGGATGGCTTTAGTGACCTACCTGACCAATAGAATGTGGTAGAAGTCACGTGTCAGGATGTCTAAGGCTAGGTCATTACGAGACTTGCAACTTCAGCCCAGCCCTCTTAGAAACTTGTTCTTAGAGCTGCCACCAAGTGAGAGAGGAATCCAGCTGACTCCAGTCTTCCAACTGTCTGTGCCAAAGGGCCAGGCATTTAAGGAAACCATCCTGAAGCCATCAAATTAGCCTCTCAGTTTAATGCCATCAGCCTTAGTTGATGCCTTGTAGAGCGTAAGAATCATCCTGCTGAACCTTACCTGAATTCCTGGCCCACAAAATCATAAGATCGAATAAAATGGTTGTTTTAGTCATTAGGTTTTAGGATAGTTTGCTGTTTAGCAATAGATAACTAGAACATATGCAAGCCCTTAGCAATATATCTAACTCATAGTTCGTTCAGAAATTATTGCTAATATTGTTATATCTTGGGTAAACTTCCACTCATTTTCCCTATGCAGTTTGGAATGACTTTGACTTAGACCCGAGGAAAGGATGATAAAGACACAACTTCAGTCAAATATTTCACAAATATTTTCTCGACATTTCTATAAATGTCAGGGAAAGAGGGAGACTACTCCTAAGGTCCACAAGGGGAGCTGGAAAAATTTAAAACAGCTAACCTACGACTGTCAGAAGTCTCCTGACTTCCTTTGGGTGAACAAACCTTTCAAGAAAGCCAAATGCAATACTTTTAATTCCCTAAAATTTCAGGTTAAATTGATGTCATCACCTACATGGTGACACACGCTGACCTGGTAGTTTCATGTATCCTTCCACACCCCATCACATAGCTTTAGGAGACTGTGTACTCATTTCAAGAAACAAAGACCTAGACTTTAGAGTTGGAAAATTACTGTATTCAGGAGTAAATAAGCAAATATGGCTGGGCTGGCACTTTCCCTTTTGTTGGTGTTATTATTGTTGTTGATGTGTTTGTTTTCTTGACACAGGGATTTGGCCATTTTAGATAGAAGTTGAGACAGAGCAATCCCATGCGTTCACCAAACTCCATTTCCTTTCCCTCCTGGGGAGACAGCTAGGTCATATCTCTCAGAATTCCCTGCAGTTAGGCGGGACCATGTGACTCAGATATGGCCGTGGAATGTGGACAGCAGTGATAATCACCCCTTCTGGGCCTGGTCTCTAGTAAACCTCCTTTGTGACCCTTCATTTTTTCTTCCTTCATCTGGAAGGCGGTCCAAGAAAGACTCTCTGGCCCTAAAAGATGGCAGAACCACAAAGTGGAAGGAGCCTGGGTCCCTGAGTAACCGAGTGGAGCAGAGCTCCATTCCCATCTCCATTATGTTGACTAGCATCAGGCTGTGACCAGAGTGAGAAATAAGCTTTTATTACAATCAGCCTCTGAGATTAGGAGTTATTTGTTCTAGTAGTGAGACTTTCTTAAGGAATACAAAGGTATGAGGCGGGGAGCAGTCTGTGCCATTGCCCTTCCTCCAATAAGAACAAGCTGAGGAGTCACAGTGCCTTTGTTGGAGAGAAAGTTTACTGACAATAGTTAGACTGTATGTCACAACTCCCAGAAGAAAGGGAAGAGTGGCTGAGAGAGCTGCCCCTGCCCTCCTCAGTCTCCTGAGGGTATAAAGCGTGAATCTTTTATTCTCTCTTTCTCTCTGCAGGGGAACAGCAGGAAGAAATCTAGCACATCATGTTCTGCTGGCTCCAGTGACAAGTGGATGAAATTCTATCACTCGTCCGACAGGAGACCTCAGAAGTGACTAATTTAATCCCTGAGGCCTCTTTAGAAGGAGAATCCTCAACTTTCTCAGCCACTCCTCCCTTTGCCTGGTTTCCACGAAGCAGGATAGTCAGACACACTCAAATCAGCTCAGCAGGGAGCAGATATTCTTAGAGTGATTCCTCCCTAATTTGGCTGACTGAATTGAATAGCTATTTATCAGAGTTCTAAAATGGTGTCTTTTGCATAACACGGCCTTGGTACCTTCCCCTGGAAATCACTCTGGCCAGAATGCAGCAAAACAGACAGATGCCTCTGTCCTGAGGGAGGCAGAATAAACCAGTTCCTGGGGTAGGGCCAGACTGGGGGAAAATGAAGAGCTTTGGGAGAGGAAGAAGTCAGCATCTATCACTAACTTCTTCTGCCTGGGGCTTTGGATGTCTTTGGCCGTCATGCCCTAGAGACTGGATAATGTAGCAATGGGTGACTCAGAAAGGAGAGAGCCCAGATCTGGAGGTCACACAGACTTAGGTGGACTTAGGTTTGTTCCATCGCATACTACCAGCTTTGTGACCTAGGGTTGTAACTCAACCTCTCTGAGCTCCCATTTTCATACCTGAAATTCGGAGATTAATGAACTCTAACTCATAGATTTCATTTTAAAAGGCAGATGAAATGATGAGTGAAATGTCTGACATCATAGTAGCTCTCTCTCCCTCACCCTTTGGGAATCTAAATACAAGTTCAAATTTTTGAACATGGCCTCACTATCATACTGCAACCATATTTGCAACTGGAACAAGCTAGGGAAACAAGCTTGAGATTTCAGAGTAGGAGCCTCTATAGACCAGGTAGCTGAGGTTGCCCAGAACCTTAAGGGAGAACAGGAAATTGCACTTCCATCTAATACTTATAAACAGGCTCTTAGATAATCCCCAATCCTCCATCCACCTATGTCAATCTCTACCCTGCACTATGGAACAGAAAAAAGTTGTAGGCTGGCTGGCAGACCATACTACAGTCACCTGTCATACCTGAAACACATTGTCAGATTACCTTGTAGCCCAGGATTGCAAATATATGGCATGCATCTCACTACTCTCAAGTCTTATACCTGGAGCAGACATCATTAATCAATCATAGCACTCTTCCCCGCTGAGTCCAGAAGGGCAACCAAAGCCTTTCCCACATAGCACTCCAGGCAGACACCGCCAATTGATCAGACATGTCATACAGTGCAAACCTGTTTACCAAACCATGGGCATTTGTCCTCTGGAGTGACCTAACCCCAGAGGGTGAACATGCAGCCAGAGAGACCCAGTAAGGAGTAAACCAAGATGGATTGTTGAGCTTCCAAATGCTTACAAGAATCCATTGCGTGAGTGCCAACAAAATCCAAATGTAACAATGCAATTAGCTACGGAATCCGGGTTTGAAGGCTATTTCCAAACCATAATTTTGGCACTTTCTATATATTGTTTTGCTGGACATTTTCTTCCCTATGGCAAGGAGGTTTCTTCGGGAGAATGAGGAAAACACACAGAGAGGGGAGTCACTGTCACACAGTTCCTAGCATTGTTAGCCGATCCTCCAACTAAATACTGGTGTCAGCAAGACCACTTCACCAGAGATCATCCCACCTCCAGAACTGTTAACAAGACAGTGACATACAGTGCAGGGTGTTAAATCTTCCAAAGCAGGGATCCTCGTCTTCAGTGAATAGCCATGAATCAACTAAACAGGATATGCCAGGATGTTTAAGACGGCCATATATTTATTTATGAGTGAATGACCAGTTCACTATTTCTGCCAGTTACCTTTATGGTTTTTATGAGATTTGGATAACGTTTATTTATTGCCCATATAGTTTTCCATTCACAATGGAGCTTTGTTCGACATTTAGAGACATTTTTAATGTTGTTTTTTTTTTTTGCTGGTTTCTCTGGAGTGAATAAAAGGAGCTTTTTCTTTGGGTTTCTGCAAGGAATTCATGCAAAGCTAATTTGGATGATAAAATGATACCATTTCAAACATCTTCATGCACGGATGATATTATTTGAACCTTTTCATAGGAAGAGATTAATCATGTGGTTTGCATCACCAACCTTATAATTTTAATAACAAGGCTGGTCACATGAAGGACCAAAATATATCTTTTACAACAGAATATGCCACATTTTGAAAGTATCTTCTGTTCCTACTGCTGGACTGTGCTTATGTGTTTATTGGCAATTCGAGAGGTGGAGTCCTTTAATTGTTTCCAGAATAGGCAATACATACCCAAGACAAAACTATACTGTTTATCACTACTGTTAACTACAGTGTTAGTAGCTCCCATTTATGGAAAGTTTATTATGTACCAACTGTATGCACAGTCTCACAAGCCAAGGAAGTAAGTGTCAGTGTTCTCTGTTTTCCAGGTGAAGAAACAGAGGCTCGATCTTGTTAAGTAACATACCCCAAGTCTCCCAACTTATATGTAAGAGGGGCAGGACTCACAGACACATTGGTCTCATGCTGAAGTGTGTCCCTCTCTAACTCCACTCTGCTGTCCTTGTGGCTTGTGCCTTCAAGATGTCCCCTAGCCCGCCGCCACCAAATTATTTTATGTGGCCAAATCTATGGGAAAAAAAATCAAACTGACTGCCAAATATCATGTAGCCATAACAAAAAGCTAATTGATTGAAACTCTTATTTTCCAGCCTACTCTGGTGGTTTTAGGGGAGAGTAATCTGAGCCATGGAGCCAGTGACCTCCTGGTGTGAAGAGGCCCTAGGGGCTGTGTCATCTACACAGAAGAGCTGGGCCACAGAGCCTCACCCCCCTCTTCCTTTCTGCCAAGTGCACTAATGTCCCCTCATGACATCCCCTATCTGGCTGTCCACTGAACCCCATCAGGAGAGCATCACTATCACATCACAATAATTATCATAAGCATCACAAACCACTCCAGCAGCTGCAGCAACAGCTTACGCTGTGGTGCATGTACTGTATGACAACCAGGCAATGCAGTGCTGTCACTGGCGTGCCCGGTCTCCTTTATTCTCCCAGTGTCTCTGGAGGGTGGGAGAATCCTCTACCCATTTACACATGAGGACACTGAGGTGGAACTTGGGTCTCTCCAAAGTCACACAGCACGTAGGGGGCGGGGACTGGAGTCCAGCCCACGAACTCCAGAGCCCATGCACTGAAGCTCTCATTGTGAGGCTGAGAGACCTGTCTCCAAAGGGGCAAAGAAACACACTCAGGACAAAATCACAGGCAGTGTCAGAGCTGGGACAAGATCCAGGGCTCTCTCCTCATTCTAGAACATTCTCCACCATGCCATAATGCCCCCATTCTCCCTTCCTGTTTGTTACCCAGCAACTAGGTGTGGACTGTTGGCCAACAGGTACCGAGAACTGTGCTATATGCTGATGGAAAACAGCAACAGTAAAACAAAAATTAATTAGAAGTAAGTCATGATCCTTGCTCTTAGGGACTCCAGAGTTGGACTGCCCTGTGTTAGATTCCTGGCTTTGCCACTAACTAGCTTTGGAAACTTGGGCAGATCACATCATCAATCTGAGCCTCAGTTTTCTCATCTGCAAAATGGGATCTGCTTCAACTCCCCTTACAAAGTCGCTCTGAGAATTAAAAGAAAGATACCAGTGCAAGTTTAAATGGGTTAAGATGTGCAAAACAGCGAGTACTTTCTCTGGATACTTTTAAGTTGTCAAAAAAGGATGTCAACTATTTTGTGTATGCCCCTTGAGTGTGGACTGGGGACTTGCTTCTACAAATAGAATGTTGCAAATGTAGTGGGACGTAGAATTACACTCACAAGTTGGCATCTAAGTGCTGACTAGATTTACAAAGAGGAATTCCAAAGGAGGAGTGGAGATGTGACCTGGAATGGTCTGGAACGCTGTCACAGAGGAAATATGAATTGAGATGGTTTTTGAAAGTTGGGTACATAGCAACCAGATGATGAGTAATAACCAAAAAATTACAGCTACAGCCCAAGGTCTAGGCACAGGACACGGCATTCTATTCCTCACAACTCTAAATGTTTATCTCTCTACATCTAACAGCTATGAACTCACTGAAGCTCAGAGAGGTGAATGACTTGGACAAGATCAGACTGCCACAAAAGAGTTGAACCAAGAGTCAGTCCACACCTGTCTGACACTCTGGCCTGTTTCCCTTCTCTGTAAAGCTTTCTGGGGATAACCCAGACAGTGTCATGTGGTCTGGTGGAGGATGGGGCACAGTTCTCACTGCTATGACTGGCGCTCATCGTAGGGTCTTCACCTGGTACCCAGGGTCCATGGACAGAATTAAAGAGGCCCACGAACCTGGGTGGGGTCAAAAAGTATGTTTTTGTTTTTCATTAACATTCACCTGAAATTTAGCCTCACCTTCCATTTTGAATCTAGGCAATAAACCCCGGTGTTATCAGCAGTGCCTGAGGTTTCTGCAGCAATAGATCATGTAGCCAACGCCCCACGGCAACAAGGAGAATAACCGGACTCCATGGGTCACTCTATGTCCTGTGTCTCTGCTGTGCTCGGGTGCACACTCCAGCAGTGACACTACCACCCAGGGTCTTAGTGTCTCACTCACTCGATCAATTCACCTAGACTGGAATGCCTCAGAGGCCAGAAACTCCCTCTCATTCATCTTTCAGTGATGATGCTTAGCGTTTGATCAAGAGCCTGGCACAGAGCAGGGGTTAGTAAATGCTTGATGCCTGTGATAAGCAGCCTCTCCTGCAAAGATTGCTAGTGACTCCGACTCCTGGTATTCGTGTCCTTGGGTAATTCTCACCCTTTGAGTGTGGACCTAGGGACTTGCTTCTAACAAATACAATGCATCAAAAATAACAGGATGTTATTTCTGAGATCAGGTCGTAAAAACCTATGATTTCTGTCTGGTTTCTCTCTCTCTCTCTCTCTCTCTCCCCCCTTCATTTCCTCCCTTCTGCCCTTCCTCCCTCCCCCATCCCTCCCTCTTTCTGACCCGCCCTCTCTCTCTCCTCCCTCTTTCCCTCTCTCTCTCCCTCTCCCTGACT
Source organism: Tarsius wallacei (assembly GCA_963574415.1). Taxonomy (NCBI): domain Eukaryota; kingdom Metazoa; phylum Chordata; class Mammalia; order Primates; family Tarsiidae; genus Tarsius; species Tarsius wallacei. Next base: position 102 of record CAUYQG010072157.1, on the reverse strand, counting down.
CGCTTGCTCTGCCCCTCCCTCCTTCCCTCCCTCTTCTCTCTCTCTTCCTCCCTCCCTCTGTCCCTCCCTCTACTCCCTTCCTTCCCCCTTCCCTTTCTTCTT
>CAUYQG010072151.1:0-19194 GCA_963574415.1 Tarsius wallacei | reverse complement strand
GAGCCGGGCTCGGTGGCTCAGCCTGTAATCCCGCACCTTTGGGAGGCTGAGGTGAGTGGATTGCCTGAGCCCGCGGGTTCGAGACCCACCTGGGCAAGCGAGATCTCATCTCTACAATAAATAAAAAAATTAGCCAGGCGTGGTAGCACGCACCTGTAGTTCCAGCTACTTGAAAGGCTGAGGCGGAAGGATCGCCGGAGCCCAGCAGGTCGAGGCTGCAGTGGCTGGGAGCGGCCACTGCACTCCAGTCTGGGTGACAGAGTGAGACTCCAACTCAAAAAAGAAAAAAAAAAAAAAATCCGTTAATGAGCCCAGCGCTTTGGGATTACAGAGTGAGACTCTGTCTCCGAAAAAAGAAAAAAGATAAAAGTCTTTTAACATTTCTATATATATTAGTGGTTTTATATTTATGGATAGATTCTAAAGAGTGAAGATGGTCTGAAAAAGGGCATGTGTTATTTTAATAGGTGGTTTTAGACTGCTTTTCAAAAAAGACTTCAGTATCTCACATTTACTCCAGCAGTGTGTAAGAGCACCTTCCCTCATCTATCAGCATACATTATAGATCTTAATATTTGCCAATCTGATGGATATAAAATATCACAGCATTAACTTTAATTTGCATGTTCTTAGCTCCTGTTGAATTTTAGCAGCTTTTAATAAGTTTAACATTTAGATTGACTTCTCTGTATTGTCTAGTCATAAATATTTGTTGAAGAATGAATTTCCTTTGCCCTTTTTTAATAGTTTTTTTAAAATGCCAAATGTAGGCTTGTTTTATATTGTAATAATAGCTGTTAAGGTGAGTCACATTAAACATAGTAAAGTCTACATCTGAAAGAAGATTCAGGTATACATGTAGAAAGATAGATAATCACTGTATCCATCAGGATTTTAAACTTGGAGAATGCATAGCCTAAAGTAAAGTTCTTTTGATAATGGGGTTAGGGGTTGTGATTTCTTTCACTTCACTTCCTTTATTTGTGTCATCTTTTTACTAAATAAATATTTTTGACATTTAAAAAATATTTTTGACATTATAGCACCTGGGTTTTCAGTCTTGGTATTTTTTTTTTTTTTTTTTGAGTCAGAGTCTCACTCTTGCCCAGGCTGAAGTGCAGTGGCATGCTCACAGCCTCTGCAACCTCGACCTGCAGGGCTCAGGTGATCCTTCTGCCTCAGACTGCCAAGAAGCTGGAACCACAGGCACGTGCCACCACATTCGGCTGATTTTTTTATTGTAGAGACGAGGTCTCGTCAAATTGCCTGGGTTGGTCTCAAACCCCTGGGCTCAGGCAGTCCTCTCACTTCGGCCTCCCAAAGTGCTGGAATTACAGGCATGAGCCACTGAGCCCAGCTCAGGAAAACTTTCTTAACCAAAATTGGGCCGGGCACTGTGGCTTATGCCTGTAATCCCAGCACTTAGAGAGGTAGTGGCGAGAGGATTGCCTGAGCAACATGGCGAGACCTCGTCTCTACAATAAAAAAAAAAATCATCTGAGTGTGGTGGCACATGCCTGTGGTTCCAACTACTTGGAAGTCTGAGGCAGCAGGATCACCTGAGGCCAGCAGGTCGAGACTGCCACTGCACTCCAGCCTGGGCAACAGAGCGAGACTCTGACTCAAGAAAACGAAAAAGGGAAGCTGACATATGCTACAACATAAATGAACCCTGAGGATATTAAGTTAAATGCTAGTAAACCAGTCACAAAAGACAAATACTATATGATTCCATTTATATATTGTATCCACTGTAGTCAAATTTATAGAAACAGAAAGTAAAACTGTGGTTGTCGGGCTGAGAAGAGGAGGTAATGGGGGGTTGTTTATCAATGGGTAAAGAGTTTCAGTTTTGCAAGATGAAAAAGTTCCACAGATCTGTTGCACAACCATGTAAATATACTTAACACTACTGAATTGCACACTTAAAAATGGTTTAGGTGGCAAATTATATGTTATGTTCTTTACCACAATTTAAAATCTTACATAAAAAATTGCTATAGATTTATATAGTGAATTGCCATGCCTCAGTGATAAATAATCAAGAGCTACATATATCAAATATAGTCAAATCTCAAGAATATGTAATAGGAAATAAAAGCAGGTGATAGCACATATAGTATGATTCAACAAAGCTCAAAAGCAAGCACAACTAAAAATAGTCAATAATGGAAATGTGGTTAAAAAAAGAAAATAAGAAAATAAACAAAATTTAGGATAGTAGCTACCTTTTTGTAGAGATAGCTCCTTAGATTGGGAAACTGCCATCAAAAGCATGATGATATACACTTTTTAAAGCTAGGTGATAAACACTCTTTTAAAAATAAAATATATCACATTATAAATATATTTTGTGTTTATTTAATAATGTTATGAGGCCAGGCATGGTGGCTCACACCTGTAATGTCAGCACTTAGAGAGGCAAAGGTGGGAGGACTGCCTAAAGCCAGTAGTTAGAGACTAACCTGGGCAACACAATGAGACCTGTCTCTACAAAAAATTTAAAAATTAGCTGGGTATGGTGGTGCATGCCTGTAGTCCTAGTTACTTGGGAGTCTGAGGCAGGAGAATCACTTGAGCCTGGATTTTTCAGGTTGCTGTGCGTTACGATCATGCCACTGCACTCCAGCCTAGGCAACAGAACAATACCCTGTCTGTAGAAATAATAATAATAATGTACAAAAATAGTTTTCTAAATATTCTAAGAAATTCTATGATAGCACACAATCAAAGGGTAAGGAAAACTTTTTTTTTTTTGAGTTGGAGTCTCACTCTGTCGCCTAGGCTGGAGTGCAGTGGCACACTCAAGGCCACTACAGCCTCGACCTGCTGGGCTCAGGCAATCCTTCTACCTCCACCTTCCAAGTAGCTGGAATGACAGGCATGTGTCACGCCTGGTAATTTTTTAATTTATTGTAGATGAGATCTTGCCAAGTTGCCCAGACTGATCTTGAACCCCTGGACTCAGGCAGTCCTCTCGCCTCTGCCTCCCAAAGTGTTGAGATGACAGGCCTGAGCCACCATGCCTGTCAGCTTTCCTTTTTAAGGCTGAATAATATTCCCTTGTATTTGTAGCCTATGTTGTGTTTATCCATTCATCTGTTGATGGGCATTTAAGTTGTTTTCATTTCTTGGCTATTGTAACACTGCATGAATGTGGTTGTGCATATATCTCTTCAAGATTCCGCTTTCGGTTTTTTGGGATGTATTTCTACAAATGGGATTGCTGGATAATGGTAATTCTATTTTTAATTTTTTAAGGAACTGCCTTACAATTTTCACAGTGGTGATACCATTTTACATTTCCACAAACAGTGTAGAAGGGTTCCAGTTTCTCCACATCCTCACCAACATTTGTTATTTTCTGTGTTTTTGATAGTGTCCATCCTAATGCATACGAGGCGATGTCTTATACATTTGATTTACATTTCTCTAATTATTAGTGATGTCAAGCATCTTTTCAGATGTTTATTGGGCATTCTGTATCTTTGGAGAAGTGTCTCTTTAAGTTCTTACCCCATTTTAAAATCAGGTTATTTATTTTTTTGTTGTTGAGATGTAAGAGTTCTTTATATATTCTGGATATTAACTGCTTATCAGATATGTGATTTGCAAATATTTTCTTCTGTATGTTGCCTTTTCACTCTGTTGATTGTTTCCTTTGATATGCAGATGCTAGCTGGCTCGGTGGCTCAGCCTGTAATCCCAGCGCTTTGGGAGGCTGAGGTGAGTGGATTGCCTGAGCCTGTGGGTTCAAGACCCACCTGGGCAACTTGGCAAGACCCTCATCTCTACAATAAAATCAAAAATTAACCGGGCGTGGTAGCGCACGCCTGTAGTTCCCGCTACTTGGAAGGCTGAGGCGGAAGGATCGCCAGAGCCCAGCAGGTTAAGGCTGTGGTGGCCGGGAGTGTGCCACTGCACTCCAGTCTTGGTGACAGAGTGAGACTTCAACTCAAAAAAAAAAAAAACAAAAATAGATAGGCAGATGCTTTAAAGTTTATATGGTCTATTTGTGTATTTTTGCTTTTGTTGCTTGTGCTTATAGTGCCATTTTTAGGAAATCATTGCCAGTTTTAGGTCTTACATTTAAAATACACAAACTTCTAAATCCATTCTGTTATTTATAGAGTTTTTGATGTTTCCATTTTTCTACTGCAGATTCTTCCTCTATGAATATTCTTGTATATGTTTCCTGATAACGTACAAGAAAGTACTATGTATGCAATTCAGTGTAAGAGGTATTTCTTATGTGGGTCTCTGTCAAAATCAAGTGTAAAAATCCATTGCTCTAGAGCAGAGGTTGGTAAACTTTTTCTGTAAATAGCCAGTAAATTAGGCTTTATAAGTCATATTGTCTCTGTTGCAGCAGTTCAACTCTGCCTTTGTATCATAAAAATAATTACAGACAATACATAAATAAATTAACATGTTTGTTTCTAATGAGACTTTATGGACCCTGAATTTAATATAATTTTCATGTGTTAGGAAATATTCTTTTGATTATTTTTTAAATAATTTTTCAAAAATGTGAATGCCATTTTTAGCTCATGGGCTATACAAAACAGCAGGTGACTCTTCGATTTGGCATGCAGGCATAGTTTCCCTGCCCCTGCTGTGTGGTATATATGGGGAGGTGATTGTTCAGGCTTAGCGTTTGTACATTCTTAACTTTGCTAGAAATGCAAAACTTAATTTCTTTAGTACAGTTGACCCTTGAACAACATGAACTTGGACTGTACAGGTCCACTTATGTATGGATTTGGGATTTTTTTTTGGGTAAATACAGTCTGCTGTTTGTATAGGTTCCACAACTAAATGTGGTTGGAAAATATAGTATTTGCAGGATGCTAAATCTGCCAATAGAGAGGACCAACTCTTCTTTATATCGACAGCCCTAGGAAGACTATGGGACTTGAATTACCCACAGGGTTTTGGTGAGGGGCGTGCCCTAGAACCAAACCCCCATGGATACCAAGGGAAGACTAAAGTTTCACCCACTTACTCTTTTATTACTCGTCAGTTAGAGTTGTGATAACCTCACTTCTGGCTAACGCTTGATCTATCGGACTTTTAAACTTTGTCAGTATGGTGGATATAACGTGGAATTCATTTTGTTTTAAAGTTGCATTTCCTTGTTAATTAGCATTTTTCATGTTTATTGACTATTTTTAATTTTTTTTTGAAATACTTATTCAGCTAAATATATTGCTCACTTACTTTTGGATTGTTGGTCTTTTCCCTATTGAATTGTAGGAGTTCTCTAAGTGTCCTGAGCGATAATATAGATAGTGCAAATAACTTCTCCTAATTCATATCTTTATGTCTTCATAAAATCTTTGCACACGCATAAGTTAATTTTAATGTAGTTGGATGATAATAAATGTATCAGTCTTTTTTTTTTATGGTTTACATTTTTTCCCCATTTTCTTTAGGAAATTCTTTCTTAGGCTGAGATCAGAAAGACCAATTACAACTGGCCCTCTCTATCTGTGGGTTTTGTATCTATGTATTCAACCGACTGTTGGTCAAAAATATTTGGGGAAAAATATGGATGTTTTGTCTGTATTGGACATGTACAATTTTTATTTCTTGTCATTACTCCCTAAATAAAATATAACCACTATTTACATAGCATCTCATCATGTTAGGCATTATAAGTAATCTAGAGATGACTTATGGTATATTATATGCAGATACTATGCCATTTTATGTAAGGGACTTGAGCTTCTGTGGATTTTGGGATCCAAGGAGGGTCCTGGAATCAATACTGCATGGATATGAAGGGATGAGTGTATATTATTTCCTAAAATGTTCCTAAAATGGTTTTGCCTTTCACAGGTAGCTCTTAAATTACCCTAGATTAATTTTTTTATGTGGAGTGAGGCAGGGAACTAATTTTATTTTCTATCATAAGGTTAACAATTGCCTTAACATCATATAGCTACTCTATAATGTGTGTCTGTGACCTTTTTCCCATATTCTCAGTTAATGTTCCATTGAACTATTTGTTTATTCCTGTGCCAGTACCATAGTGTTTTAATTAATTGAGCTATATAATAAATCTTAATAGTCTAATGGGACACATCCCTGAACAATTTTCTTCAGGAATGTTTTGCCTGTTCTTTCCTCTGTTCATGTAGATATATGAGTGGGACTCAAAAAGTTTTGAATTTATCCTTACATATTTAAACTTCAGTGACCTTTAGACTACTCTCTGTTTGATGCAGTACACCTATCGAAATGCTTTTTTCCACTGCTCAAAACAGATTTTGAACTTATCAATTTAGATGGCTTTTAGTGTTTCTGCCATTTTTTTGTTACACCTCTTCCCATTGGTAAAACATTTCCCTTTGAGAACTTTTTTCATCTGGGAAAACAAACAAAAAATTACTTGGGGTTAGATTGGGTGAATAGGGAGGGTAGAGCATGGCGGTCATGCTGTTTTTGGTTAAAATCTGCTAAAGACTCAGCATGGTGTAAGCAGGTGTGCTTGTAAATCACCCATCACAAAGTGGGCAAATGCACTGAAAGAATCTCCAAAGAAAAAAATTCACTGAAGCCGAATGTAGCCTCTCACAACAATGCTAGCTGGTATATTGATTCTGGTGGGTTCCTAGAACACTTACCTTCGCTAGAGAAGCCTGTACTACAAGGGATCCACCCTCCAAAAGATAATTCTGGGATTTTGGGGTCCACCTTCATATCTTGCCACTTTCTAACAAAACAAAATCAAATAACAAAAACGTTTTGGGAATTTGATTGTGTACAACAACTGGGAGAGAAGTAGCATGTTTATGATATTGAGTCTTCCTATCTGTGAACTTGGTATGTAATTCCATTTATTTAAATCTTTAATGCCTCTCAATACAATTTTATAATTTATTCCATAAAGAATTATTATGTAAGCTCTTCTTCTATTTTTGTATTTAAGTCATTTAATTTCTATGTAGGGTGAGATTGGGGTTCACTTTTCCCCCCAGATGAGTATCTTGTTGTGCTGCTACTATACATATAGTTCATCTTTTCATTCAAATAGCTAATCTTTTTTTTTTTTTTTAAGTCTGAGTCTCCCTCTGTTGCCCAGGCAGAGTGTACTGGCATGCTCACGATCACTGTAGCTCAACCTGCTGGGCTCAGGTGATCCTTCTGCCTCAGCCTTCCAAGTAACTGGAACTACAGGTGCATGCTACCACACTTGGCTACCTTTTTGATTTATTGTAGAGATGAGGTCTTGCCAAGTTGCCCAGGCTGATCTCAAACCATTGGGTTCAGGCAGTCCTCTCTCTTCTGCCTTTCAAAGTGGTGGGATTACAGGTGTGAGCCTTGCGCCTGACCCAAATATATTACTACTAAGAAGAATCAATATTTTTGTTATGTATTTGTTGAGTTTTTTTTTTTTTTTTAAGGACATAGTCTTACTCTGTCACCCAGGCTGGAGAGCAGTGGTGCAATATTAGTTCACTGTTACCTCAGATTTCTGGGCTCCAGTGATTCTTTTGCCTCAGCTTCCCAAGTAACTAGGACTGCAGGTATGCGCCACCATGTCTGGGTAATTTTTTTTTTTTTTTTTTTTTTTTGTGGAGACTGGTCTTGAACTCCTGGCCTCAAATGAACTTGCAACCTTGGCCTCTCAAACTGCTGGCATTACAAGTGTGAGCAATTAAAAAAAAGTATATGTGTGTTTGTGTGTGTGTGTGTGTGTGTGTGTGTGTGTGTGTGTGTGTGTATGTAGTGGCTGGAGCATATTAATGTTTCTATATTGCTGGATTCAATCTGATAATACTTTCTTAAGGATTTTCCTGGAAAATTGTGTGTAAAATTAGGGTTACAGCTTCATTAAATTTTTTATAGAATTCACTAGTGAAATCATCCAGGCCTGGAGATTTCCTGGTGTGGAGGTTTAAAATATGAATTCACTTTCTTTAATAGATGTGTTATCTTATATCTGTTTTGCAAAGTTGTATTTTTCAAGAAATTTGTTTCATTTAAGTAGTCTTTTTTTAATTATTTTAGTGGGGAATGCATAGTAGTGCCTCATTGTGTTTGTGTGTGTGTGGTTTTTTTTTTAGTTGGAATCTCTCTGTCACTTAGGCTGGGCTAAGTGGCTACCACAGCCTCAACCTTATGGTCTCAGGCAATCCTTCTGCTTCAGGCGCATGCCACCACGCTTGACTACTTTTTTGATTTACTATAGAGACGAGGTCTCACCATGTTGCCTAGGCTGGTCTTGAACCCTTTGGCTCAGGCAGTCTTCTCACCTCTGTGTTCCAAAGTGCTGGGATTATAGGCGTGAGCCACTGCTCACTGTGGTTTTAAGTTACATTTCCGTAGTAACTAATGGTAATAGTAACAAGTAACTAATATTGTTGAGCATTTTTCAGGGTGCTTATTGGCCTTTCCTATATGTTTTGTAAAATGTGTGTTAAAGTCTTTGCCCATTTTAAAATTTGGTTGTTTGTCTTTTTATTATCAAGTTGTAACGGTTCTTTATATAGTTTGGATACAAGTCTCTGTTATATAGATCGATAGACTGATAGAAATAGATGACAATATGTCTGTGTTTGTCTCCATCTTTGTAAATCTCACTCTCTTCATATCCATCTATCTATTCACTTATTTATCCATCCATGCTTTTTTTTATATTAGTAGTGTTCTTTGAGAAGCACAAGTTTTTAATGTTGATAAAGCCCAATTTTTATTTTTATGGTCTATATTCTTTGTGTTCTATAACATTTTTCCTAAAATCATGAAGATTGGCCAGGCTTGGTGGCTCAGCCTATAAGTGGATTGCTTGGGCCCGCAGGTTTGAGACCAGGCCGGGCAACTTGGTGAGACTGCGTCTCAACCATAAGTAAAAAAATTAACCAGATATGGTAGTGCACGCTTGTAGTTCTGGCTGCTGAGGCGGGTGGCTGGGTTGACTATGAGTATGCATGCCACTGCACTCCAGTCTGGGCGATGGAGTGAATCTCCAACTCAAAAAGTAAATAAATCGTGAAGATTTTAATTTACTTTCTTTTCTTTTTCTTCTTTTTTTTTTGAGTTGGAGTCTCACTCTGTCGCCCAGACTGGAGTGCAGTGGCCGCTCTCGGCCACCGCAGCCTCAACCTCCTGGGCTCCGGCGATCCTTCCACCTCAACCTGCCGAGTAGCCAGAATTACAGGCATGCGCTACCATGCCCGGCTGATTTTTTGATTTATTGTAGAGATGAGGTCTCGCCAAGTTGCCCAGGCGGGTCTCGAACCCGCGGGCTCAGGCAGTTCACTCACCTCAGCCTCCCAAAGCGCGGGATTACAGGCTGAGCCACCAAGCCTGGCTTAATTTACTTTCTTCTAGAAAACTTATAGGTTAGGCTTAGCTTTTATGTTTAGATTGATGCTCCAGATCATTAGTTTTTGTATATATAGTGTAATACAAGAGTCAATATAATTTTTTGTATATGGACACTGAGTTGTATCAGTATCATTTAATGAAAAGGCTGTTCTCTTTATTGATTTACTTTGGCACTTTTGTTGATAATCAGTTGACTTATATACTTGAGTCTGTTGCTGGACTAATTCTGTTCCTTAGATCTGTAAGTTTATCCTTGGGCCAATACCATGCTGTTTTGATTAACTTACTTTTATATAGTCAGATGGTCTGAGTCAGTATTTTTCTTTTTTGAGTTGGAGTCTCACTCTGTCACCCAGACTGGAGTGCAGTGGCCGGGCCGACCACTGCACCCTCGACCTGCTGGGCTCCGGTGTTCCTTCCGCCTCACCCTTCCAAGTAGCTGGAACTACAGGCACGTGCTACCATGCCCGGCTAATTTTTTGATTTATTGTAGAGATGAGGTCTCACCAAGTTGCCCAGGCGGGTCTCGAACCCGCGGGCCCAAGCAGTCCACTCACCTCAACCTCCCAAAGAGTGGGAATACAGGCTGAGCCACCAAGCCCGGCTGAGTCATTATTTTTCAAAGTTGTTTTGCTACCTTAGAATTTCTGCATTTCTGTATACATTTTTGAAGCAACTTGTCAATTTCTACAAATTAGCTTACTGGGATTTTTTATAGGGATTATGTTGGGTCTATAAGATCAGTTTGGAGAGTATTTACATCTAAGTAATAATAAATCTTCCAATTCATAGACATGGTATTTCAGTTTATTTAGATCTTTAAACTTTCTTAATGATGTTTTTGTTTTTTTCAGAGTATAGATTTTGTACATATTTTGTTATCCATAAGTATTTCAAGTTAGGCAACTGGAAATGAAGTTTTTAAAAAGATATATTTTGTTGAGTTAAAATTTATAGATAATAAAACATTTTAAAATCATTTGAACTTTAACTTTTCACTTTGAAATAATTTCGCACTTAAAATATTAGGTAATATAAGTCATCCAACTCTGTTCTTTTAAAATTGTTTTGGCTGTTCAAATCATTGGCATTTACATATATGTTTTAGAGTCAATGTGTTTGTTTGTTTGTTTGTTTGTTTGTTTTGAGTTGTAGTCTCACTCTGTCGCCCAGACTGGAGTGCAGTGGCCGCTCCTGGCCACCGCAGCCTCTACCTGCTGGGCTCCGGCGATCCTTCCGCCTCAGCCTTCCAAGTAGCTGGAACTACAGGCATGTGCCACCATGCCCAGCTAATTTTTTGATTTATTGTAGAGATGAGGTCTCGCCAAGTTGCCCAGGCGGGTCTCAAACCCGTAGGCTCAGGCAATTCATTCACCTCAGCCTCCCAAAGGGCAGGATTACGGCTGAGCCACCGAGCCCGGCTACTCGTCACATTTCAAGTGCTCAATATTTACAAGTGCTAGTGGCTACTGTATGTAGATGTATATACCGGATGTGTATTATATACTGTATGTAGGTATATATACCCTGTGTAGGAATGAATACTTACCGTGTATACATGTACATACCATATAGAACCTTTCCATCATCATGCAAAGTTCTAGTTGGCTGTCTCGACAGAGAAAATGACTTAAAAGGCAAAAATTACCAAAACTGACACAGAAGGAATAGGTAATCTGAATAGTCCCAGGTCAAGATGTCTTCAATAGTACATTAAATAAATAAAACACTTAAAAAAGAAATAATGACCATCTTATGTGAACTTTTAGCAAAAATGAGAAAGGAATACATCCTACCTAATTTTATAAGGCCAGTATCGCCCTGAGACCCAAACCAGAAAAAAACATTAAATAAAAAATACAAGCCGGGCTCGATGGCTCAGCCTGTAATCCTGCACCTTGGGAGGCTGAGGTGAGTGGATTGCCTGAGCCCGCAGGTTCAAGACTCGCCTGGGCAACTTGGCGTGACCTCATCTCTACAATAAATCAAAAATTAGCCGGGCGTGGAATTGCACACCTGTAGTTCTGGCTACTTGGAAGGCTGAGGAGGAAGGATCGCCAGAGCCCAGCAGGTCGATGCTGGGGTGGCAGTGAGCATGTCACTATACTCCAGCCTAGGCAACAGAGTGAGATTTCAACTGAAAAAAAAAAAGGTAACGTTAATTTAGAAATACATAACACAAATAACAGATCGTGACAAAGCAGGATTTATCTCATAAGTGCAGAATGGGTTTTGTATTCAAAAATCAGTTCATCACAGTAACACATTAAGGAAAAAATAACGTGGTCACCTAGTAGACAAAAAGCAATTGAAAAATTTAGTATTCATTTACAAAAACATATTTCAGAAAACCAAAAAGAGAACTAAAGGTTCTCAACATGAGAGAAGTCACCTACAAAAAAAATTTACAACTAATCTTAATAGTTTGACTGAATGCTTTTGAAAAAAAAAAAAAGAATCTGTACTCATATCACTTCTACTCAATACTGTACTAAGGAATCTAGCTACTGAAATTTAAAAAGGAAAAGAAAAGGTCAATTTGGATAAAGAAAATAAGTAAAAGTGTTTATTCAAAGATTACATGATTATCTTTGCAGAAAATTTTAAGGATTCAACAAAAATATTTACTAAGGGCTGGGCGTGGTGGCTCACGCCTATAATCAGCACTGTGGGAGGCCTAGGTGAGAAGATTGCCTGATTCCACAGGTTCAAGACCAGCCTGGGCAACTTGGTGAGATCTCATCTCTACAGTAAATCAAAAAATTAGCCAGGCGTGGTGGCATGTGCCTGTGGTTCCAACTAGTTGGAAGGCTGAGGCAGAAGGATCACCTGAGCCCAGTAGGTCGAGACTGCAGTGGCAGTGAGTGTGCCACTGAACTCCAGCCTGGGCAACAGAGTGAAACTCCTACTCAAAAAAAAAAAAAAACAGTTACTAGGACTAAGGTGAGCTTAGAAAGATTGTATGATACAAGGTCAATAAACAAAAATAAGTTGTATTACACTGATAAAAATCAAGTGAAAACTGAATTTAAAAAAAAATCATTTATAATAAAAAATAGAAACATGTTTCAAATCGGTACAGAAAGGATAGATTACTACTGACTTGGAAATGACTAATTGGCTACCTTTATAGAAGAAAACTGTCTTTAATTTAACCAAACACAAGAAATTCAGAAAAAACTATATATGTATACATACGTATGTGTGTGTGTGTGTGTATATATATATATATATATATATATATATATATATAGTAAATTTGGCAAAATATGTTCATGGTTATACACTGAAAACTACAAAATATTCATTTAGAGATTTGAAGGAGACCGAAAAAAATAGAGAAATACACCATTTTTTTTTTTTTGAGTTGGAGTCTCACTCTGTCCCCAGACTAGAGTGCAGTGGCCGCTCCCAGCCACCACAGCCTCGACCTGCTGGGCTCCGGCGATCCTTCCGCCTCAGCCTTCCAAGTAGCTGGAACTACAGGCGCGCGCTACCACACCCGGCTAATTTTTTGATTTTTTTATAGAGATGAGGTCTCACCAAGTTGCCCAGGTGGGTCTCGAACCCGCGGGCTCAGGCAATCCACTCACCTCAGCCTCCCAAGGCGCGGGATTACAGGCTGAGCCACCAAGCCCGGCTAGAGATTTTATTTAAAAAAAGGACACCAAAGATTGAGCTCTGGGTAGGAGTTTATTTATTTGTTTTTTGTTCTATATTGCTGGGCTTGGAAATCAAATTTGGCACAGAATCTAGGAATGAGGTTTGGGGAGAGGAAAGGGACCAGATCTTTAAATCTGGGTGGGCCGAGGGTGGAGGTGACAAGACATAATAAAATTCACAAGGCTTCTCTGTCTCTAACTGCTGCTGGTGAAATCTGGGCTTATCAGTCAGGTGAGCACACGGCAGCTGGAGGGGGCTTTTGCCCCCTAGTTGGAGCACCTGCCTTGGGGCCTGTCCAGCTGTTTGATACAAGATGAGGTACCAATACAGGATGATGGTGTGCAGTTGCCATCTTAGCAGAAACCACGTTTATGCTACCATCAGTGACCTACACAGCATGTCAGTTTTAAGCCAGGAAGGAGCATGCTCAGAAGTGCTCTTGGAAAACATGGCTCTAGCTCCTTCATGGAGTGGATTGGATGGGGTACAAGAAAAAAAGGAGGCCAGAACGGATGGAGGGAGACCATCTTATTAAAGGATAATTTTTAAAGTGAAATTGTGACTGCCATATAAATGTTAAATGGACACACCTTAAAGATTTTTTTTAACTAACTCAGTAATTGAGGGAACTGGTATGACGTAAAACCCAATTCAAAGGAGAATCCACAGAACAGACACATACAGACAATTAGGAATGCTGAAACCAATTTGCTAACAGGGGCAAAAATGATCTCTTCCATAGGGCAGAAATCACTTGCTTTTCTCTGTACAAATCTTGTTTGAATTTCTGTGAACAGGAACCATTTGCATCATCTTCATAAGTTAACTTCTCTTTCTACAGGGTTCAGAGTTGAAAAAGTGGTAAAAAGAAAAAAAAGGGCACAAATCCCTAAAGAATCAGATAACTCCAAAAGAGTCCTCTAGAGACAATGCCACTGAAAGGAAATCCAGTCACATTTTCGCCTATCTCAAAATCTTTTGCAAATTTTTCTGACAGTCTGAGGCTATGATCTGGGCAAACTTGGACTTGTACAGAGGAGCAACATGTGAAACAGATCCTAGTGGGTGCTAGGCTGAACTGAGATTGTGGGGGTCCAAAGATTTTCCTCACTTCTGACAAACAGACCCTGAGACACCACAAGGATACTGGGATTCTTCAAAATCCACTTTGAAACTTATAGCCTTGATATTTCCTGGGTACCTGCCTGCTTAGCATTCTATGTTACCTAACTATCTAGCTTACCTTACCCTAAATCTTTTTTTTTTTTTTTTGAGTTGGAGTCTCACTCTGTCACCCAGACTGGAGTGCAGTGGCATGCTCCCGGCCACTGCAACCTCGACCTGCTGGGCTCCGGTGATTCTTCCGCCTCAGCCTTCCGAGTAGCTGGAACTACAAGCGCACGCTACCATGCCCGGCTAATTTTTTTGATTTATCGTAGAGATGAGGTCTCGCCAATTTGCCCAGGCGGGTCTCGAACCCGCGGGCTCAGGCAATCCACTCACCTCAGCCTCCCAAGGCGTGGGATTACAGGCTGAGCCACCGAGCCCGGCTCCTAAATCTTATTCTCAATCATTTATATTATTTAAGTACCACCTCCTGCTGGATATCTTAAAACAGCAGTCCCCAGCCTAAAGGCATCAGGGACCAGTTTTGTGGAAGACCATTTTTCCATGGACTGGTGGAGGGAGGGAGGGGGAGGTAGTTTTGGGATGATTCAAGCACATTACATTTATTGTACATTTTATTTCTATTAGTCTTACATTGTAATGTATAATGAAATAATTATACAACTCACCATAATGCAGAATCAGTAGGAACCCTGAGCTTGTATTCCTGCAACTAGATGGTCCCACTTGGGGCTGATGGGAAACAGTGACAGCCGAAGTGTGTTGCTTATGTTGTCTCCTCCATAATCTCATTTTGGTTTCTGTCACTGCAGAAAACCCTGCTTCACAAAGATAGGATGTTGGAATTAGAAGCAGGTTTTTCAGTGCTTTTATCGCAATCTCAGGATATTCTGCCTTGACTTTAATCCATAATGTATGGAGATTTGAAATCATCTCAGACATACTTTTAAGGCCACCGTCATTTGCGATCTCAAGCGGTAGATCCTCTTCTAGCATGGACAAAAGTCGATTCACCTGGTTTATTCACAGATGGGTTACAGATCCATTCCTTCCCAGTTCAGGGGCCTTTTGTGGTTGGGAAGTAATGCTCAAACTCTTTTGAAAGCTGAGACAGGTGATAATGCACCAGCTGGGAGAAAGAAGGCCTTGGCTCAGTCTCTTTCAAAATCTCGGGTAATGTTTGAAACATGTCAAGCATACCAGTGTTCGCTCATCATATCCATAATTCCAGTTTGGCTTTGAATGTCGCCACTTCATCTGCTGACTTGAACACAGTTGCCATTCTCCCCTGAAGTGACAGATTGAGTTCGCTAAAAAAGTTGAATATATCACACAGTAAGCAAGTTTTGCGACCCATTCTGTGTCACTGAAATGTGCTGCCAGTGGTGACTGTTTTTCTACAAGAAATCTCTGGAGCAGCTCTTGTAACTCAAAAACCCTGGCCAGCAACCTACCTCTAGAAAGCCATCTCACCTCTGTGTATACAACAAGATATGTGTGCTCTGCGTCCATTTCTTCACAGGGCTGTGTGAACGGACATAAGCTAAGGGCATGCACTTTAATGTGGCTGATAATTTTAATCGCATCCTACAAAATGTTTTTAAGTTCTGGTGATATTTTTCAGCTAGCCAGCATTTCTCTATGGATGACATAGTACGTAGACTTACATTCAGAAGTGACCTCTTTAACCTGAGTAGTGAGACCAGAAAGCTATCCAGTCATGGCAGCCGCTCTATTCATGCATATACTGACACAAAATGGCCAATTCAGTTTTCCTAGTCAAAGGCTTGAATAGTTCTGCAGCATATAACATATCCTCATGTACATCCTCCTGAAAAATGTATCACACAAAACATTGTTGCCTCATTGTCAACATCGGCAGACTCGTCAGCCTGGATTGTGTACCATGACTCATTAATCCTCTCTAATAATTGTGCTTCAACATCCTCTGCTATTTCATCAATTTGTCTAGTTATGGTGCTAGCTGAAGTAGGAACAATCACGTGCCACCTTTTGAACTGCAGCCTCTCCTAAAAGTTCAGGACAAATGTCTTCAGCGGCTGGCAGGATCAACTCTTCACCAACAGCAAAGGGCTTCTTAGTTTTAGCCATGCAGTTAGCCACTAAGAATGATACTCTCAGTGCAGAAACATTTGATGAAGCGATAGCCTTTAATAATTGCTTCTGTTCTTCATGTTCACTTTTTTTTTTCTTTTGAAAAACTCCAAGGCTTGTCTTTTAATGCAGGGTATTTGTCTTCCATGTGGTGAAGCAGTTTTGACGGTGTCATGGCTTCGTAGGGTAGCTGGTCACCATACATTATACAAAGTGGGCTTGGAGAATGTGAATCACCTGTTGCAATGAACCCATAACTTAAGTAGGACTCTTGGTATTTTCTTTTAAATGCAGCTTGTTGTTGTTGTTGTTGTTGTTGTTGTTGTTGGCAGTTTTAGAGTCTTCTGCTGTCTCATCTTTGGATCTTTCCCTCTTTTCAAAGAAGTTCTCCAGTGATGTTTGGGTTTTTTTGTTGTTGATTTGTTTTGTTTTTTGTTTTTTTGAGTTGGAGTCTCATTCCATCACCCAGGCTAGATTGCAGTGGCATGCTCACGGCCACCCTAGCATCGACCTGCTGGGCTCCTGCGATCCTTCCGCCTCAGCCTTCCAAGTAGCCAGAACTACAGGAGCACGCTACCACGCCCAGTTAATTTTTCATTTATTGTAGAGATGAGGTCTTACCAAGTTGCCCGGGCAGGTCTTGAACCCATGGTCTCAGGCAATCCATTCGCCTCAGCCTCCCAAAGTGCTAGCATTACAGGCTGAGCTACCGAACCCGGCTGTAATTTTTTATTTTAAAAATGTGGTATACAATTCAGGGTTACATATATAAATGTAGGAACCATGTTGATGAGGTGTGCCCCCCCTCCCCTGGCAGTTTCCCACTACTGCCAATCCCTTTCTTTCTTTCTTTTTTTCTGTTGAAAGCAGGATTTAAGAGAGGACAGAAAAGCTCCCACAGTGAAAGGGGACCCAAGGAGGTTGCCTGCCGATTCCTTTCTTATAATATTATGATACTTGCTCAAGGTCCGCTTATGAGTGAGAATATGTGGTACTCAGTTCTTTGTTTCTGTGATAGATCACTCGGTATTGTAGACTCTAAGTCCATCAAAGTTGCTGCAAAGTTCATAATTTTGTCTTTCTTTATGGTGGCGTAATATTCCATCGTATATATGTACCACATTTTTTTTAATCCAGTCCTCTTTTGATGGGCAGCACAGTTGTTCCATGTTTTTGCTATTGTGAATAATGCTGCAGTAAACATACGTGTGCAGGTATCTTTAAGAGGCAATCCAGCCAGGCTTGGTGGCTCAGCCTGTAATCCCGCGCCTTGGGAGGTTGAGGTGAGTGGATTGCCTGAGCCCGTAGGTTCGAGACCCGCCTGGGCAGTGAGGTGAGTGGATTGCCTGAGCCCGTAGGTTCGAGACCCGCCTGGGCAACTTGACGAGACCTCATCTCTACAATAAATCAAAAATCAGCCGGGCGTGGTAGTGTATGCCTGTAATTCCAGCTACTTGGAAGGCTGAGGCGGAAGGATAGCCGGAGCCCAGCAGGTTGAGGCTGCAGTGGCCGGGAGTGGCTACTGCATTCCAGCCTGGGCGACAGAGTGAGACTCCAACTCAAAAAAAAAAAAAAAGAGGCAATCCAGCTTAGAGGTTTTAAGCACTGACTCTTTTGTTGTTGTTGTTGTTGTTGTTGTTGTTTTGAGATCATGCAATATTTATTTTGCCTTTCTGCGTCTGGCTTATTTTGCTTAGTATAATGCCCTCCATGTTCATCCATATTATCACAAATAACAGGATTTTCTTCTCTTTTATGGCTGAACAATATGCATTATACATACACCTATATACATACACAATTTCTTTATCCATTCATGCATCTACAGACAGAGGTTATTTTCATTGTGAATAATGCTGCAAAGAACAGAGGGAAGCAGTGACTCTTGGAATCAAACTCTGAACTCTGAACTTGGGTAGGTTTCTTAACCTCTCTGTACCTGTTTCCTCATCTGTAAAATGGAGATAATAATAGCTCATAGGGTTACTTTGAGAAGTATATCAATTACTATGTGTGTACCTCATTTAGAACAGAACCTGAGACATTGGAAGTATAAAGAATTGTCTGTTATTGTGATTCTACTGATTGAGTGACTCCACAAGCCATCATTCCATTTTGCTATGCTCAAGGGAAGCCTGCTGATTGGATTCATGATGCCATAAAAATTATGATCCTTAGCCAGGTGTGGTAGTATGTGTCTCTGTAGTTCCAGCTACTTGGAAGGCTGAGGCAGAAGGATCGCCTGAGCCCAGCAGGTCGAGGCTGCAGTGGCTGTGAGCATGCCACTGCACTCCAGCCTGGAGGACAGAGTGAGACTCCAAAAAATAAAAAAAAATTATGATCCTTAACTAGTCAACAAGTGTCAAGGATGAATATGTGGACAGGTAGGGAGATTCAGCCAACCTGTGAAAATCTTCAACACCATCATCATCATCAAATATTTATCGAATGCCCACAGTGCCTACAGCATGATGTGTGAGGGCCAGAGTGGAGCCACTGAAGACAGTGAATGCCCTGAACCGTGCTGCCCAAGCCATCCTTGGGGGAGAAATTACAGAGACTTTGGAGCTGTAGAAGAAACCAGTTAACTCCTTATGGCCTCCTCCTTTCTGAAGCACAGCGAATGTTGTTGGGGGCCAGCCTTGGAGGCCCGTCCGTTGACAAAGTCCGGATGGGCTAAGAACCCTAGGACTGCAAAGCGAGTCCGGGGGCTGGTTTCCATTGCCTTCCACTTTTTCTGGCACAATTAGCCAAGAAGAATCCTGCAACATCAAGCATGAAGAAAACAGCAAGTTAAGCATACACAGCTAACTTTAGAATGTCATTGTTCCTGCCTTTTACTTCCCACCTTATGGTTTGGCTTTTTCCGATTTATAACCTTTTTATCCCATGTTGTGATTAAACTTTGAAACACGTCAAAGAGACTTTCTTCCATGAGTCATAAACGCTTTA
>CAUYQG010072147.1:0-30704 GCA_963574415.1 Tarsius wallacei | reverse complement strand
AGACCAGCCCTGGCAACTTGGTGAGACTCGTCTCTACAATAAATAAAAAATCAGCCAGGCATGGTAGCGCGTGCCTGTAGTGCCAGCTATTTGGAAGGCTGAGGTAGAAGGATCGCGGGAGCCCAGCAGGTTGACGCTGGGCTCCCGTGAGCGTGCCACTGCACTGGTGCTGCCTGGGCGACAGAGTGAGACTCCAACTAAAAAAAAAAAAAAAAGATCTGCCTTAAGTGATTAATTTTATTAAAAAGGATAAGAAGATGAAAGATGAACAAAGAAGACTGTAGTATACCTTGTACAATGATGAAAAGGATGGGTTCTGAAGCTAGACTGACTGGGCTTGAATTCTAGCTCAGCCTCTTGGCAGCTGTGTAGCCAACCTACTTAACCTCTTTGTACTTAGAGCTCTCAGCTACATAATGTGAATGGCACCTCGCTCTTAGTATGACTTTGAGGAAGGATGTAATGTAAAATAACCTTACAACAGTGCCTGGCATATAAAAAGTGCTTAATATGTTTTTCTTCATTGTATGATGATACCCTACAATCTAGCTGTACATGCTTCACCAGACATCTTTCCTCTGTCTAAAATGCCTTATCCTCGTATTCTTCTTTTCTTTTTTTCTTTTCTTTTTTTTGAGTTGGGAGTCTCACTCTGTCACCCAGACCAGAGTACAGTGGCACGATCATGGCTTACTGTAGCCTTGAACCTCTGGGCTCAAGAGATCCTCCCACCTCAGCCTCCTAATTAGCTAGTACTACAGGTGCGTGCCATCATACCCAGCTAATTTTTTTTGCTTGAGCCCAGGCTGGTCTTGAATTCCTGGGTTCAAGCAGTCCTTCTGCCTTGGCCTCCCAAAGTGTTGAGATTATAGACTTGAGTCACCTAATTTGCCTTCCTTTTGTTGATGGTTATACCTTAAGAACTAACTTAAGCCAGGCTCGGTGGCTCAGCCTGTAATCCTGCACTTTGGGAGGCTGAGGTGAGTGGATTGCCTGAGCCCGCGGGTTCGAGAACCGCCTGGGCAACTTGATGAGACCTCATCTCTACAATAAATCAAAAAAATTAGCCGGGTATGGTAGCGTGTGTCTGTAGTTCCAGCTACTTGGAAGGCTGAGGCGGAAGGATCGCCGGAGCCCAGCCGGTCAAGGCTGTGATGGCCGGGAGCGTGCCATTGCACTCCAGTCTGGGCGACAGAGTGAGACTCCAACTCAAAAAAAAAAAAAAAGAACTAACTCAAACTTCTCCTCATTAATGAATCCTTCTTAAGCAGTCCTATTGCTGGGTATAGTTGATCCTACCCTCCTTTGATCATACTTGTATAGGCCACAGTCATAGCCTTGTACTGTAACTGTCAGTATGTCTGTCTCTACCATTTTAAGGTTTTGAGGACATAGGCACAGAGGAGGAGCTGAATAAATAAATGTTTGAATGAATTAATGCATTTATGAGATGAGATGCACAGTAATCTTCAACCAGTTGGCAGGCTTCTCTGACTTGCCAATTATTGGACATGCCTAACTTGCAAATTTATCCCTATCCATTTCTCACCCTCTCAGAACACCATATTGAATATAAGTGAGGGTGACTCATTAATAATAAAGTTGGCTCATTAAAGGGATAATCTTAACTATTCACCTAATAAAAATAAAGTCACAGATATGAGATTGTGGTTGCATAGCATTATACATGTACTAAATGCTACTGAATTGAGCACTTTAAAATGGTTAATTTTATGTGAACTTCACCTCAACTATAAAAAAAGGGAAAAAATTTATAGTTATTTGTGACGCATCTTACAACTGTTCACAAGATATCGGTGCAGCAGTGCCATAGTTGTAAACCACCAGAATAATTCTTTATTACCTTTAGCCCTAAATATTTTTAATTCTGTAAGATTGGTAGGGAATGGTCATCTATAGAAAACGACTTCCAGGAACATTTGAGAAGCTGGGAATAGTAGATAGACTTGATAAGAAGTGAAGGAAGTCAGTGATGAGGAAATCTGAGTTGTCACCTTTACTGTTCAGGAGCTAGCCAGTAAACATTGCCAGTGTGAGAGGCTACAGAGTTTAATTGGCCCAACTTCAAGAAAGGGCGCCAGCAGCCACCTTCATTTTGCTAGTCAGTCACAGTGATGACATGCTGTGGAAAACACAGCGGAAGCTAGAGAAAAACCTGAAATCCCAGCCGGCCCTGTCAGCTTTAGCTTCCACAGTGAATTCATTATATCATTAATAACAATGTATGTCTTAGCTTTAAGACTTTGCTTTTATTGATGTGCTAAAACCGTGTCATTTTATTGAAAGCTATAAAAATTATATCATTTAACTGACATTTTTAGGATTTATATGAAGCTTTTGTCCTGAACTTTCTTGTTAATCCCCTCTTTTTAGGTTTGTGTAGGTAAGAAGAGTTCTCACATGATTGAGCCTTTTAACCATATTCCTTTTTCAGCACACTTTGCCATTTAGAGTATTCTGTTAAAGTGTATGTTATTATTTCGAGTATTTTGCCATTTTTGCATATATTTTAAGACATAAAATTGTATTCTTTGACTTACAACCGCTGTTGTAATAAACTTACCATTTTTAAAAAAGGTACATGAAATAAAATCAAAGGCAATTGTCAAAAGCTGCAAAGAAGTTTTTTTTTTTTTTGGCTGACAGATATCTCTTAGTTTGGACTATTAAAGAGTGAAATTTCTCTAGCTTATATCTGGTTATATAGGCAAATGTCCATTCGTGTGTGCACCCATATTAATGGCATCATTTACTTTGTGGGAGGTAATATTTTAGATTTACGTCATGTCAGAAGGGCTAAGACTTGTGGAAGCAAAGATATTGAGGCAAGACTGAGTTATGGAGCAAGTTAACATTTGGAATAGGGGCCTGGTAGTGTTGGTAGCCAGGAGATCATTGTGGGAACTCATAGTGTTTGGGCACATGCTGTTGCAAACACACAATGTATATAGACTTGAACTTAGAAAGGTAGTAGAGAGAAGTAGGGTAGGAAGAAACTCACAAGGAAATTGTATTGCACGTTCTGGCATAACTTTATTATAATTCTATATACTTTTTTCTTTTCTTTTTAGAGTCAGGGTCTCACTTTGTCACTCAGGCTGGAGTGCAGTGGCATGATCATGTCTCACTGCATCCTTGACCTCCTGGGCTCAGGCAATCCTTCCACCTCAGCCTCTTGAATAGCTGGGACTACAGATGTGTGCCACCATGCTTGGCTAATTTTTTGAGTTTATTGTAGAGATGGGAATTTCACTATGTTGCATAGGCCAGTCTTGAACTCCTGGTCTCAAGCAATCCTCCTGCCTAGGCTTCCCAAAGTGCTGGAATTACGTGGTGTGAGCTACCATGTCTGGCTATTATAAGTAGTTGTTTTAATTGATAAATATTTTTTTATTTTGACCTGTCCAATATAGATGTTCCTTGTTTACGTGGTGTGAGCTACCATGTCTGGCTATTATAAGTAGTTGTTTTAATTGATAAATAATTTTTTATTTTGACTTGTCCAATATAGGTGTTCCTTGTTTTAAGGAAAAATACAATATTTTAAATTTGAAAAGAGACTGAATGCTAATTTGTTTTATATCACTGTGAACTTTGAATGTCCATTATATTTACCTAGGTCTGACAATTAATTATTATGCCTACTTTGTATTTTTAATTGAACATGGCTAGAATGCATATACACATTTTCAGGATTATAGTAGGTTGTGGTATCTATGAAAACTGTAATGCTTAAGCCCAGATCTGTTAGATATTTTGGGAGCTATATTTATGGAGCTGAGATTCTTAGGCATAAATGAGATTGTTATGTTTTCAATTGAGGAGTAGAAAGAAAATGTCACAGTGGATGTGTGGTGTAACCATAATCTTTTAGGTAGATTTTGGGTCTTTATTACTTAATAATTAGGTTTTTTCCCCCAACATAGAGTGAACTGGAGAGAGAAAAAATAAACCACTTAATTTTATTTTTAATAACTTTTATAACTATATTAGATTGAACTGTGTGTAATTGCTTATATCTGACCATCTTTGATCTACAAAAATATAAATTTACTATGGTTCAATTAATATTTGGGAGGAGGGTAGGAATGGTGGTTATAAATATTGAAAGTAAGACTAAAATGTGTTTGGGGGATTAATTATGAATTTTAATGCTTTATGCTTCACTATAGTGTCTATGGAAAATCATGACACTAATCTTTAACTTATCTGTGTTGTTCTTGTGAATATCCTAATAACTCAAACTTAGGTTCATTAACTGCCAGTGTTTTAAAATTTTCAACTATTTTTTTAATGTGTGACATTTTCAAGAGTATGTTGTATAGTTTCTGCCTTAAACAGAGGGTATTAAGCATAATTTAACTTTCTTACTCATGGTTATTATCACAAACATGTTATTCTATTGCTATGCCACAGTATCCTATAAGAGCTTTTGAGAAATGTAGAATTATTTGTTCTTATACTGAATGACCCACAATTGATGTTTTGTTTCTTTTAAAATAATTTTATGACTTCTTTGTGTAGTTTTCATTTTTCTTTCCATATTGCCCAAAATAATGCTGCTATAATAGAGATTCACCAGTTACCTATTTATTAACCTAAGAAACCCAAGCAACTCCAATTAAAGGAGCTAATACTTTTAAAAAACTGACTTATCAAACTTAATTGTATCAATATTAAATCTATTCAAATATTTTGAAATTTAAGAAAACCAAGTTTTTTTTTAAAAAGCTCGACTTTTTTTTCTCTTTTCATACTTTCTGGTGTTAGCCAGTGTTTTAGTTGAAGTACTTAAAATAAGTGACTTTTTGATAAGAGAGTTTTTATTTATTATGCTATTGATTACCAAGAGTTAGATATATTTGAGGATGCATTGTCACAGGGACTGAAAACATTTTGAATGATTTGATAAATACCACAAGAGTTTTCCCATTTCTGACTTTGCTTTGGTGTACCTGACTTGGCATTTTTTTTTCCAATAGCTTTTTCAAATATATACACACAATAAAAAAACTGTGGTGGAAGGAGCTAGTATTAGTGGTTTATGTGAGGGGTAGAATTTCATATCCTAGGGAGTATATGGAATTGCCTTTAAGAAGAAATGACCAAGGAACCCACATTATTAATGCATAATTAATATTTACTTAAATATTAATTAGTAAACAACCGAAACATTTTTACTGACCCAAATGTTATTTATTTTAAGCAACCATTTTTGTTTTAGCATAGGTTTTTGCTAGACAGTATTTATAATACTAGACTAAAACATTTTTAGAAAGGAAAATAACCTTAAGGAGCATTTGATTTTTCAGACTAGGAAGCAGAGTAGCAGAAGGGTAAACTAGCTCCCCCAGGTCACATAGCTCTTCTATGTGAGGCCTTATCCACTGGGCTGCTCTGCTTCTACTTTTTCTCTGGGAGTTTGGAATCTAGGGTTGTGTTTGCTTATAAGAAAAGACAGTTACATAGATGATATTTTTTGAAAGCACCAAGAAATGTACTTAGACTTACATTTTTTATGACTTATCTTTCTAAAATTCCTTTGTGCTAAGGCTGTAAAAATTCAGAGTAAAATGCAAATAGGGTAACATTTGTGTGCTGTTTATTAGCTTTGCTGGCCTATCACCATGTAAGACCTTGAGAAATGAGATCCGTATAACCACTTGATATAGCTGGTAGGGAAGATTCATGGAACATCAGGACCATGGTGACTGAGAGACCTATTCTGAGGTGGAGACCACTTGGGACCCTGGGTAGCTAAGAACAACATTCAAGTCTGTTTTGAAGGCATAGGAGAAGATGGTAGTTGGGAGTAGATATAGAGAGAGGATGTTGCTCACGAACTTCACAATTTCAAGGGAGAACCGGCTCTGGGTCAGATAAATGATACAAAAGGTTTAGGAGTAAGGGAAGAAAAATTCATGATTACTATCAATAAAGGTGGAATAACATAACATGAAAACTAAACAATTTATGTTGATTTATGCAGATATGAAATAGATCTCACTGATAAGTAAATCATTTCTGAATGTACTTACTATTGCTCTGATTATTTCTGATGGTAGCTATGGTTCTCAAGAAATTTTAATGAGCCATATAAATGCTATCCCATTTATAGTGGCCACAAAACAAATAATTTAGAAGAACTGGACTATTATAGAACCAGTGTTTCCAGTAAATAACTGTAAATGCGGACATATTATTTGTGTTAATTTAAACTCTTTGACTTTATTTTTAAAAGTGAATCTGTAATCTGTCTTTGCATTGACTCATACTGGATTAAGAATAAGTGAATGAGAAGATAAAATTCCTAAAGC
The DNA here is from genome assembly GCA_963574415.1 of Tarsius wallacei. NCBI lineage: Eukaryota > Metazoa > Chordata > Mammalia > Primates > Tarsiidae > Tarsius > Tarsius wallacei. The sequence goes on along the minus strand of CAUYQG010072147.1, from coordinate 24,366 downwards.
TAACTTTTAAAATATTATAAATTAATGTGTTGTACTGCTGACATTCAAACATTGATTAAAACAGGATGAAAATATGAAGAAACTGAGTCTATTTCTATATCTTTTTGTTCAAAATCTAACCATAAACATTCTAACCTAAAGAGATACCTGTTAAAGAAGGATCTTAAATTATAGGTTATTGCCTGTGTATAATTACATATGCAAGTAGAGTTAACACTTATACTGATCAAATAAACTTGGAAAGATGAATAGAAACAGAGGTTATAAGCTCACCATGGATGATGAAGTTAAGCATTATTATAAAAATGTACAGTTTTTTTTTTTTTTTTTTGGCTGTGTTTGGTGGCTCAGCCTGTAATCCCAGCACTTTGGGAGGCCAAGGCGAGTGGACTGCCTGAGCCCACGGGTTCAAGCCCAGTCTGGGCAACTTAGCGAGACTTCATCTCCACAATAAATAAAAAATTAGCCAGGCGTGGTAGCACACGCCTGTAGTTACAGCTACTTGGAAGGCCGAGGCAGAAGGGTCACCGGAGCCCAGCAGGTCAACGCTGGGGTGGCCATGAGCGTGCCACTGCACTCCAGCCTGGGCAATGGAAGTGAGACTGACTCAAAAAAAAAAAAAGTACAGTTTTTGTTAACTAAAACCAGATATTTGTTTAGAGTTTAAAATATGCAGTATATCATTCTTTAATGGACTCTGTAGCCATTTTAGAGAATGTTTCAATGATACACTTCTAAGTGGTAATACTTTGAAAAATCAAATTTTATTTATTTATTTATTTTTAGAGACAGAGCCTCACCTAGTCATCTATGCTGGAGTGTAGTGGCATGATCATAACTCACTGTAATCTTGAATCCCTGTGCTCAAGGATCCTTCTGCCTCAGTGTCCCAAGTAGCTAGGACTACAGGAAGAGCTTGCTAATGTGTATAATTTTTTACATTTTTGGTAGTGATGGGGTCTCATCATGTTGCCCAGGCTGATCTCCAACTCCTGGCCTCAAACAATCCTCCTGCCTTGGCCTTCCAAAGAACTGATATTACAGACCTGGCAAAAGTCAAATTTATTTAAAATCATTATATTATTAAAATTTACAATAGCTGCCAGAAATGCAAATATTAATAAAGTATATTTTCCAGTTTACAGTCGAGAATGGAGGATAAGGTAAGTGCGCAAATTCCTGAAATGTGAGGTGGCGTATGTTACGTATCACCGTATCACCATAGAGGCAGAAAGAGTTCTCTGGAGAGTGAACAAAAGGAAAGGAGAGAGGTTACAGCTGAGTTGTGTGGGGGAGGGAAAAGGATTTGGAGTTGTGGGTAGTAATACATAGACCAAGAGAGTCTTATGTTAGAGTAGCATTTTAATGAGACTTGAAGGGTGGGCTGATTTGTACCTGGTGAAGATGAGGAGGCCATTCCAGGCAGCAAGAATAGAAAAGGCAAGCTCTGGGCATGCTTTTTACGATGGCAAAGAATCTCAGTTTGACTGGAGGATAGACTTCAAACACCAGTTGAAATCCAGACAGTAATTGGCCCCAAAGATGGTGAAATTAGGTTTTTACATGCTTATTCTCCTCTTAATGACCAATGAGTAACTTTTTTCTCACATTTTCTTATTAAGGAAAGGTGAAAAACTGAGTAGGCTGCAAATGATGGGATTTTATTTGGCTTTGCAAGGATTTTTGTAAATACTATAGCAGCTGTTTATATGTTTTTCATGATTGCCCCATGCATATCAGAATGATTCTCCCCATTGTTTCACACATAAGCCCATATTTGACTCAAGTTTATCTTTGAATGTTTGCCATTCTCATTTTGTTTCTACTCCTTTGGGTAATAATAGCTACCTGATGAGGGGAATATCATAGATTTGGAATTCCAAGCTCTTACAACTTCAGAATGCCATTTCTTTACTACGTATATTATATAGTACTGTTAAACAATCAGTTTGAGATCTGTAGCACAATTCACAAAGCAACAATCTCTCCTATATTTCCAAATAAAGTCTTTGAAGGGAATGATATTTGCAGAATGTGCTGTAGTGGTGAATTTAGAGAGTACAAGATAATTACTTGTAATTATGACAATTTCTGTAAGGGAAATCATCTTAATTTGTTCACACCAAGAAATAGAATTGCTCTACTCATAGCATTTGAATCTTTTTAGGAGTTTAATGCTGTGTGCCTTCATTACTTTGAATGGACATTACAGCCTTTCACTACAACTGAAATTACCCCTTTTAGTCCCCTCTTCTGTTTGAATTCCTGTTAAATGCAGTCTTCACTTTAAAAAAATCATATTCCAGAGCTCTTGGTTGGAGAGAACTTATACATCCATTCTAAGCAAATTGAAAAGAGTAATACATCTCTACTAGGAGAATAAACCCACAAAGAAGTCATAGTCTGGATGGTGAAAAGGGTCTTTAATTCATACTTGGAGCATTCTCCTGTCATGCTATTCCCTGAAGATTTTAAAATTTAGATGGCCTTTGGGCTGATGGGTAATTGCTGTGACTTAAAAGGATTGCTGTCTCTGGGCATTTTTGTGAAGACAGAGTTCCGACTACTTTTTTATTTTTAAGTATTTAATTATACCGTCTGGGAAAGGTAACCTGTATGTAGGTTAGGACAGAGAGAAGCTGGAGTGGGAAGAATGGGTTTACGCTAGAATATAATTAATTGGAGAGAATATTGAAAATGAAATGATGGACATTTGTCTAGATAGGTGACAAAGGTGCTAAGTATAGAAAGTTAACTTGTTAGGCTACAATTGTCTGCAAAAATAAATGATTTCAAATTTCAGAGCTGCTGGGGTTGTTTTTAAAGTTCTGAGTTTTTCAGTTAGTACCCATTTCTTCACATGTATAGGAATTTCTTTTGGCTACAAGGACTTGAGACTGGTGCCTTAATGTTAGAATTTCTGTCTCTTCTGGTACTCTGCATTGTGAAGACACTTCTGGGTTTGAGGTCTGGGATGGAGAAAGGTAGCTTTGGCCATTACTGCCCAGCAATCAGAAGCCATGCTTGAGTACAGCACCTTTTAGGTAGAATCAGATAGAGCTAGTGAGAACAAGAACTGTTCTTTGATTTTCACGTGTCCAGCCTCTTCTACAAAGGTCTAAACTTTGTATTAATTGATTGAATAATTATTTCAATGTATGTTTATTGAGGGCCTACACTATGTGCAGGTGATTATTTATATCATAATGAGGAAGAAAATTGAGTAACACTAATGGTAACTCTGTTATTTCTCTTTTTTCATGTTAAAATCCCTTGGGGAGCTTTTATTTTTTGTTTTAAAGATATGGGGTACAATTCAGGGTTAGGTATACAAATGTTCATTATGCAGGTACCCTTATTGATGAGGTGTGCCCCTCCCTCCCCTGGCACTTTCCCTCAACTGCCAATCCCACCCCCTCCTCTGGCAGTTTCCCACTACTGCCAAACCCTTTTTTATGATAATTGTTCAAGGTCCGCTTATGAGTGAGAACATATGGCACTCTGTTCTTTGTTTATGTGATAGGTGACTGAGTATGATAGACTCTAAATCCATCCAAGTTGCTGTGAAGTCCTTATGTTTGTCCTTCTTTGTGGCTGTATAATATTCCATTGTGTATATGTACCTCATTTTTTAAATCCAGTCCAGCTTCGATGGCGGCACAGTTGGTTCCATGTTTTTGCTATTGTGAATAGAGCTGCAACAAACATGTGTGTGCAGATATCTTTTTGGTAGAATGACTTGAGTTCCTCCGGGTATGTTCCCAGTAGAGGGATTGCTGGGTTATATGGAAGGTCAATTTCTAGTTCTTTTAGAAATTGCCACACTGTCTTCCAGAGGTTGCACTTGTTTGCATTCCCGTCAACAGTGTAGAAGTGTTCCTTTTCCATCACATCCTCACCAGCAACTGTTGTTTGTTTTATTAATGATGGCCATTCTTACTGGGGTTTGATGGTATCTCAATGTAGTTTTGATTTGTATTTCTCTGATGATGAGTGAGGCTGAGCACTTCTTCATGTGTCTCTTGGCTGCCTGTATATCTTCTTTTGAGAAGTGTCTGTTTATGTCTTTTGTCCAGTTTTTAATGGGGCTGTTTGTTTTTTTCCTTTCGGTGCATTTGAGTTCCTTGTGGATCCTAGATGTTAGACCTTTGTCAGATAAACAGTTGGCAAATATTTTTTTCCATTCTGTGAGCTGTCTCCCTGCTCTCTTGGTGGTTTCTTTTGCTTTGCAGAAGCTTATCAGTTTGATGAGGTACCACTTGTCTATCTTATCTCTTACGGCATGGGCACTTGGAGTCTTGATCAGGAGTTGGTTGCCAGTTCCAATTTCCATAAGGGTGTCTCCTGCATTTTCTAAGATTCTTATAGTTCGAGGTTTTACATTTAGGTCTTTGATCTATTTAGAGTTAATTTTTGTGTATGGTGATAGGTAGGGGGTCTGTTTTAATCTTCTGCATGTAATCAGCTAGTTTTCCGAGCACTATTTACTGAATAAGTTCACCTCTCCCCAGTGGTTGTTGTTGAAGGCTTTGTCAAAGATGAGTTGGTTGAGATATTGAGGCTTTGCTTCTAGAATCTCTGTCCTGTTCCATTGGTCCATCTGCCTGTTATTGTACCAATACCAGGCTGTTTTGATTACTGTAGCCTTATAGTAAAGTTTGAAGTCTGGAAGTGTGATACCTCCTGCTTTGTTTCTTTTGCTAAGGATTGTTTTGGCTATTTGTGGTCGTTTGTGTTTCCATATGAAGTTCTGTATTGTCATTTCCAGGTCTGAGAAGAACGATGCTGGTAATTTAATGGGTATTGTGTTGAATGTGTAGACTGCCTTTGGTTGGATGGACATCTTAACAATGTTTATTCTTCCTATCAATGAACATGGAATATTTTTCCATTTGTTTGTGTCTTCTTGGATTTCTTTGAGCAGTGTTTTGTAGTTCTTATTGTAAAGTTTTTTCATTTCTTTGGTTGGGAAGATACCGAGGTATTTCATTTTTTTTGTGGCTATTATGAATGGGATTGTGATTTTTATTTAGTTCTCTGCCTTCTTGTTGTTGGTGTATAAGAATGCAACTGTCTTTTCCACATTTTATTGTACCCTAAGACTTTGCCAAAGTCCTTTATCAGTGCAAGCAGTTTTTGGCAGATTCTTTTGGATTTTCGAGGTATAGGATCATATTGGCAGCAAAGAGGGATAACTAACTCTTTTCCTATTTAGATACCCCTGATTTCCTTCTCTTGTCTAATTGCCCTAGCTAGGACTTCCAACACAATGTTGAAAAAGAGGGTTGACAGTGGGCAGCCTTGTCTTGTTCCAGTTTTTGGGGGAAATATTTCTAGTTTCTGTCAGTTCAGCAATATGGTAGCTGTAGGTTTATCATAGATGAAGCTTAATATTTTATGTTCCTTCTATACCTAGGTGTTTGAGGGTTTTTATCAAGAAGGAATACTGGACTTTATCAAAAGCTTTTTCTGCATCTAATGATATATAATCATGTGGTTCTTGTTTTTACATCTGTTGATGTATTTAATTACATTTATGGTCATGCCGGATGTTGAACTAGCCTCCTTCATCCTGGGGATGAAATCTATTTGGTCATGGTGGATGATTTTTGGGATGTGTTGTTGGATCCGATTTGCTAGAATATTGTTGAGGATTTTTGCATCTATGCCCATAAGGGATATTGGCTTGTAGTTCTGTTTTTTTGTTGGATCTTTACCCGGTTTGGGTATCAGTGTGATAATAGCTTCATAAAATGATTTGGGGAGAATTCCATCTTTCTTAATTGCCTGGAATACTTTCAATAGGATTGGTATTAGCACCTTTTTGTATGTTTTGTAGAATTCTGCTGGAAAACCATTTGGTCCAGGGCTTTTTTTGTAGGTAGTTTTCTTATGACAGAGTCAATGTCCTGGGTTGTTACGTCTATATAGTGTCTCAGTGTCTTCTTGTTTCAATCTGGGGAGGTTGTATGATGTCAGAAAGTCCTCCTTTTCATTTAGGTTATCAAGTTTGTTTCCATACAGGTGTGCATAGTAATCTCTGATAATCTTTTGTATTTCTTCGGGATCAGTTGTGATTTGATCTTTTGATTTCTGATTGTGTTTATTTGGGCTTTTTTTTTCTCTTTCTCTCGATCATTCTGGCTAGGTGTCCATTGATCTTGTTAATTATTTCAAAGAAGCAGCTTTTTGTTTTGTTTATGTTTTCTATGATATTTTTGTCTTCTATGTCCCTCATTTGAGCTCTTATTTTGGTGATCTGGATTCTTCTGCTAAAGTTAGGGTTTAGGTGGTCTTCTCTTTTCAGCTCCCTCAGGGATTTGTTAGACTGTCAACTTGTGATCCTTCCATTTTCTTGATGTTAGACTGTCAAGTTGTGATCCTTCCATTTTCTTGATGTAAGTCTTACTTCAAAATGTAGGATATTTGTTTATCCTTATGGATATTTGCTGAATTTAAGAGAACCAACTAATTTACTAAATATAAGCCTTTTAATACTTTATGCAGTGCTAGAACTTGAGGATGCAGATTCAGGTATAATATGGTCCCCATTTTCAATGAGCTTACAGTCTAGACAGGAAGTCAGATGAGAAAATGAATTACTGCAGTGCAATATGATAACAGTGGTACCATATACAGGGTGTTTTGGGAACTTGAAAAGCAGGAGAAAGAAGGAGGAGGAGGTGGTTGAGCTAAGCTTTGAACTATGTGTGGAAGTTGTCTAGGTTAATAACCGCCATGTGTTTCCATAGTATAGACTTTCTTGCCACTAATCCCTTCATTTCTATATTAGAGCGATTTTTAAAAGTAAAAGGGTTTGCCATTCCAAATTTATTTATTATTTACATGATATCACATTGTTCATAGTTTGATTTTCTCTGAAATAGTTTTGCAAAATAAATGTGCATTTTCTACATATTCACCTCCAGTTAGTTTTCACAATTGGATTCTTGTTTTTTTCTTCTTTTTTTTTTCCTTTTTAAGAGACAGGGTCTTGCTCTGTTGCCCAGGCTGGAGTTTAGTGGCACAATAATAACTCACTGTAGTCTTGAACTCCTGGGCTCAAGTGATCTTTCCGTCTCAGCCTCCTGATAGCTGGGACTACCCACCATGCCTGGCTAATTTTTTTTTCTTTTCCTTTTTCTTTTTTGGTAGAGACAGGGCCTTTCTCTGTTGCCCAGGGTGGTTTTCAGCTCCTGGCCTCAAGTGATCCTCAGCCTCCCAAAGCACTGGGATTATAGATGTAAGCCTCTGTGCCTGGCCCACATTTGGATTCTTAATAAAATGAGTGCTACCTCTTTTGCTATGTGTTTTTGTTTTTTGTTTTTGGCTTTATGTCATGATGTCTTTTTTTCAATTCTTTAATATATAGACCTTTTGAATGTATTATATCTATATTAATTTGTTTTTCCTTGAATTTTTCAGTTGAGGAAGACAGTTCTTAAGGTATAATTCACAAGATTCGCTGAGAAAGAAAAAATTTGTGATTAGAAATATTAGGAAGAGGTGTATACACTGTCTCCCTCTTGGAGATTTACTTGGCACATTGCGAGTGTTCTGAGAAGTCCTACAATTAAAAAAGAAAGTAAGGAGGGGAGAAGAGAGACTTCTTTACCTTTATTCAACCAAATAGTTCCCCAATATGACTTTTAAAAAAACACAAAAATGTATGTGTTTTGGGAATTGCTTTCTAAATATATCTTTGGTTTTGGATTAGATATAAGAATTTATATGCATAATCAATATGAAAATTTTATTTTCCTCTTATGGCTAAAAGTAATTGGAAGAAAATAAAAGAAAAAAGGAGGCAAGAGAAGGAAAGAAAATGAAAATACTATAGGAATAGAGAAATACAAGTGAAAAATATTGGTAGCCGTAGAGAGGTAAAAAGAAAATGTATCTTGTAAAAGTACAAAATGTTTTAAAAATGTAACTTAGTGAAATCCATTTATCAGGTTTCTGGGTTTAATATTTCCCCAGAGACATGAAAAATGTTGCTAAGAGCCATAGTATTTTTCTCACATTTAATTTTTTACTGTGCTTTTTCCTTCTGTTTTTCCTGAAAAATATTATCTGTGGGTTTTACTTTATTATTAAAGGACTAAAATTTTTATAAAATATAAAGTTAGATAAGGGGGCATAGTTCCCTTGACTTCTGGGAAAGCATTTTTCTGTCCTTATCGTTTAAGGGCAAATAAGTTTGAGGTGATATGAAAGTCTCTAAGTATGATGCCACCTGTGATAAGTGTGAACTGTAGTAGAACATCTCCAGGTCTTGAATGAAGGTATAGGTTTTCGTTTGGTTATTTTTTATTTTTTATTTTTTGAGTTGGAGTCTCACTCCATCGCCCAGACTGGAGTGCAGTGGCCGCTCCCGGCCACCGCAGCCTCGACCCGCTGGGCTCCTGCGATCCTTCCGCCTCAGCCTTCCAAGTAGCTGGAACTACAGGCACGCGCTACCACGCCCGGCTAATTTTTTGATTTATTGTAGAGATGAGGTCTCGCCAAGTTGACAAGGCGGGTCTCAAACCCGCGGGCTCAGGCAATCCACTCACCTCAGCCTCTCAAGGCGCGGGATTACAGGCTGAGTCACCAAGCCCAGCTGGTTATGTTTTTTAATGGGGTGCCATTATTTTTTTGAATCTCTACTGAGGACAATGGCCATTTCTGAACTTGATTAGAGAGGGAAGGGAGGGCCTTGAGTCTGTCAGCTCTTGTCTTGCCACATTGCTTAGATGAGGACAGGCATTGAACGGGAGGAACATGTTTGTCAAAGTGTTCTTGTTAGCTCTTGTATGGTGGATCACCAAGTAGTCCCCTTATAGGTTAGGAAGTAGGAAATAAATGGGAAGTTGTACTGATAGATCCTTTGGAGTTAGAATGTAGCTATTTTAGTAATTAGAATGGCCTGATCTTACTCCTGGGGCAAACCAACAATCTATATGAAGATATAGAAAACTGACTATGTAAGTCTGCCTTTGTGTGTGTGTGTGTTTTAATATTCTCTATTTAGTTTTGTAAACCTTGGCATTTTAAATCTTTAAAAAAAAATGTTACCAGCTGTACTGAAGAGACCCAAAGGAAGATTTTGTTGTTGTTTTCCTCCATGACGACTAGGTTAGGTCATTTATTGAACAAATATTTACTAAGTGCCTGTTGAATTTTGATGAGGAAAGCAACACACTTCTAAGAGCTAGTGAGATGATAACAGCCACTATCAAAGTACACAGAATCCAGGGAAAGCAAGACTGAGGAAATATTGTTGGGCTCTGTTTTCTTGAGGAAGAGTTTCCCTTTGTCCCCAGAGTCCCTCGTTCCATTACAACTTACCCAAATTGAACTTATTCTTTAAGACCTTGCCTAAGCCTTCTTTCCATGCAACTTTCCCAGATCCACCAAGTTGGCATTAATCTCTTATCTTACTGCACTATTACTTACCTTCATTAAAGCAATCATTGCAGTGTGATCAATGAATTGATTGATTGGTTTATTCATTCAACATGTAGCTATTCAATATATCAGAAAGGGTGCTGATGCACAATATTTAGCTATTCAATATATCAGAAAGGATGCTGATGAGTAAGACTCCATTCTTGTCTTCAAAGAGCTAATTGTTCATTTATTTTGCTTGTTTATATTGGTTTCTCCTTACTTGATCCTGAAGAGCACTGATGTGCTCTTATTTATCTTCTCCCCTGTGCCTAGCATAGTGCCTGACTTATAAAAAGACATTCAGCAAGTGCCTTTAAATATAATTAATTTACTTTTGTTTCTGTCACACATAGATTGGCGATTCATGGATATTGGTCCATTATAATGGAAATTTGTTTAACAGGGTTATATTGGAGGAAAACAGTTCTGACAGGTTACTTAAATGACACATCCAGCTGTATTTAGTAAGTCATTGACAGATTAATTCATATTCTGATACTTTTTTATGTTAGTTTGCAAGCCACTGAACGATTGTGCCTTACTTTAGCTTATTTTAAATAAACCAAATAACTGAAGAACAACTAACCATACTGTGTTTTAGAAATATAGGTTTGTAGTAGAAACAAAGGGTTGGATCTTTGTTTATATGTACAGTAATTTAGTAAACAACAGAGTCAGATGTCAAAAGACTTTTAGGTCATTGGTTGAGTAGCATTGTGGTTTATTATTTACCTTTTGCCTACCACAAATGTTCTTCTAATCCAAGAATCCAGAGTAAATGTTTGCTGAAAGTCTCTACAACGCCTAAACAATGAAATATTTACATGCTTTAGTGGTAGTAAAATTGAATGGCAAACAGCTGCCAGCAGCCTTTCCTCCTGATCGAATCCAAGAGGTTTGTGAAAGGGGAACATATGGATAGGGGCTAACTGGAAATTAACAAAGATTAGTTTGACTAAATGTGGTTATAGTTTGGTATGGTATAACTTAGAGGTGAGGAATGACCTTGTGTTGAAGACAAGTAGTAAGAACTTACTGGTAACAGCTATAACATAAACACAGAATTAGGTATGAGATGCTTTTACCTGGGACTGTGTTCAAAGGAAGTTTTTATCAGACTTATACTAATATATGACCTGGATAAAGAAATAACACTTCAAAAGGACCTGAAAAGGCACAATCCTTGTTCGTGTATAATTGGGAAACACAATTTAATATTTGATTATAATGTAGTGTTACAAGTATACTAATGGGAATATGTAGTACCAGTCATAGGAACACTGAGAAAACATGAGGGAAGCAGAGAAGGTTTCCCGTGCTCGAGGGAGGAGTGAGAATTTTCCCCATGGAGAGAGGTGGAAAGTTTTTGTTTCAGGCAGGGCATCACCATAGACAAAAGTATGAAGGTATAAAACAGTAGAACACATTTATTTACTCACTTATTTGTTTATGCTGTAAAGTGTTAAGGGCACATAATTATTAAGTGCCTAATTTCTATACCAAGATATCAAATTGTGAACCTTACATATATACAGTTACTTTTTGCCAATTATACCAGAATTGGCTGGAAAACAAAGAATCTTATTCCTTGATGTAAATAGTACTAAAATGATAAATAACCAGGAAAATGTGTTTCTCTGGGGTCTTTATAGTATTTCCTGATGTTTACTGCAGCATCTGTCAAATGAGTGAAAGTACAAACTTTTATTGTATCTTTTTATGTGCAGGTATTTTATTAGGCATTTTTCCAAGTTGCTTCCTAAGGTTAATTCATATGAGTTGAGTGTATTGAAGAATCTTGGCATTTCCAGATATAACATTCAAGATTTAAATCATTCTAGTGATCCCAAAGACATGCAGACATTTAGATTTTTGTTGAAGCATACAGTGTGAGTTGCTTAGCTAATGAGTGAAGATAGCTGGCTACCCAGCAACCTCATATCAAACCACTTTATAAATACACCCACATTTGGATTTCCGCTAGTGTAATCTGACTTTTCCCTACTGTGCATTGCCTACCTTCCTCTTTATCATAATAGCCTGTGTGCTATACAATGACTGTCATCTGCACTTGGAAGCATTGCTTTGATTTTACAGATATGTAAGGTTAATGTAATACTGTAATGATGTAACTTAATGGACTTAGAATTTACTTGAATGACCAGATTTATTTTAATGACATTATAAATTATTTAGTCCAGTATTTATAGAACTATTGAGGGTCTCAAAAGGATAACTTAAAATTTTATCATACTTTTCTGAATTTTGTCGGGGAAGCTATATGCTGTCATATCATTTGCAAATTTGGGGATTTAGAATGTTCTAGAGATCTTTAGAGATGTCAGAGATCTACAGTGGTTTCTAACAATTGTTTTCAAGCCATTTAAAAAAACTGTCAATATGGAAACTTATACATGACAGATACATGGTGTGTAATATCTGTATTTCATCATTAAAAAAACCAAACTGCTTTCACTATTTTGAGTGAAGAAGTAGGTGACTGGAAATAAGAAAATAGTGATTGATATCTTCCATTGACTGTTAGAAATTGTTAATAATGTAACAATACATTAAAAACATATATTATTGATTGTTGAAATAATTATTGGATGTTTAGTGTTTATAAAAGAAGGGATTTCTCTGATTTAAAAAATACTTTTAAGCTTCTTTTAGAGGAATGAATAAGAATTAACTTATTTAATGTTGTCAAATAGCAAAAGGTGAAGACTGTGGAATTTAGAGGTACATGACATTTTAAATCACAAATGACAAGATATGAGGACCAGAATATTTGTGGTGTTGAGTTATGTGGGTCCAGAAAAGGCTTTTGATCATTAACCTCTGAAAGCCATGCATAATCTGCCCATTTATGTACAGAATCCCATACTGCTCATCAAAGTCATTTAGCAGGGAGACTGTTCGAGTGTAAAGTGAGAGGAAGACAGCCTTCTTTCCATGTTTTTGAACATTACACTACTATTTTTTTAGTGTTAAGTATAGCATTTGGTGATCTGCTGATTAGCAGAATACTTACATTAATTTACTACTCTCCTTTTACAAATAATCATTGAATTTTTAAAAGAGAAATAACAACTGAAGATCATAAAATCCCCATCAAATCTGTTTAAAACTTGTATTAGACCACATTTTGTGCCTTTTCTTTTCTTGACTAGTTATAACTCCTCTTTATTTGAAGTAGCAACTGTAGGTATTTTGATAAATACCTTAAATAATCATAAAATTTCACCAGTTTTTTCTATAAATGGTAATTTCTTTAAGTAGTTGGCCAGTTCCCACTTATGAGTTGGAGCTAAGCTGTGGGTTTGCAGAGGCATACACAGTGGTATAATGGACATTGGAGACTCAGAAGGGAGGAGAGAGGGAAGAGGGGGATGAAAAATTACCTGTCGGGTATAATATACACTATTTCGGTGAAGCCCAAACTTCACGGTATAATTCATCCGAGTAAACAAAACCACTTGTACCCCCAAGCTATTGAAATAAAGTAATTACCCTGTAAAGTTGAATCAAAACAATTTTTTTTTTAGTTGAAGTATCACTGTGTTGCCCAGGCTAGAATGCAGTGGCTTACTCACGGCTACCACTCATGGCTACCGCAGCCACAACCTGCTAGGCTCAGGTGAACCTTCCACTTCATCCTTCCAAGTAGCTGGAATTACAAGCATGCGCCACCACACCCGGCTAATTTTTTAAAAATTTATTTTAGAGACAAGGTCTTGCCGAGTTGCCCAATCTGGTTTCAAACCTCTGGGCTCAGGCAGTCCTCTGACCTCTGTCTCCCAACATGCTGGGATTACAGGTCTGAGCCCCTGCGGCTGGCCCCAAACAATTCTTTTTAAAGGTCTTACTTACTTTATTACTTGCATTTTCCTTGATGGAGACAAATCAGTTTCCTAAGGTTGCAGTTTTATTTGTTTAATTTTGAAAGACAAGGTACCTGTGAAGCATGCTTATTTGAATATCAGGCTCCTTTTCTATACTTAACTGAGACAGGACAAAAGAAAAGAAGAAAGTAGAAAGAAATACTTAAACATACATGAAAGCACAATTTGAAGTCATATGGTTTCTTTATAGATTGTGTTGTTGGGTAAACCAGAAATGGTGTGGCTCTTTCTGAATACATTATAATTGTTCAGTATTAGTGTCATCTCTGCAGGTTGCTACCCTATAGCAGAGTAAGGTCTTTCTGTACTTATATCATTTTAAAGCAAAGAACATTTTATTAGATCCCTCACAATTATGGTAATTTTTGTATAAAATGTGGCATTTTACATTTGAATATATATCAGTTAATATCAAATATAGCAAAAAGAAGGAAGACATCTCTTTTTCAAGTGTGTTTCAGCTGAAATAGTGTTTATTTTTTATTTTCTATGCATGTAATACACATGTATAAAGTTTCGTATTTCTTGGTTTTATGGCTATACAAACAGAATTAGAATTACTTTCTTTCAAATGCTTGGGGAGAAAAAAAAAAAGCCATTTCAAAGAGTTAGTGTGCCCTCTCTCCCTCCCTCCCTTCTGTTCTCTCTCTTTCATTCTCTCCCCATGTGTAATTCTGAGTTTTGCAGTTTCAGAGAAGAGAAACTACCAAGAAAGTACTTAACTTTCATATGACATTCATGTTCAGTAATTTTTCATTAGTACTAAATTCAGAAAAAACTATTTTCTTCAAAGACATAAGCTTGAACTTTTGTATTATACTAATGCTTTCTTAACTATAGCCGTAATTATTAGTTAATAGTGAATTAAAAATAGATTTTTAATATAGAGGGAGAGAAATAGGCATGCTTATCACTCAAGATAAGCATTTAGCCATCCAGCCAAAAACTTTCATCTATCTTCTTTTACAATTAAAACAAAGTCTATTAGTTCTGTCAGTCAGCAGTCATCTGGAGTGATGACAAGGGCTGTACAAACACTAGTAGCAGCTGCTGAAGAATCAAAGATATAACTTTTCAAAATCAAACTTGCTGCCTAGGAAATAAATGAGCCTTTCATGATAAGATTGATTTAACTTCCAATCTGTAAATTAATATCCTGTAATATGGATTTCAGGACATTTTCTTTTTATTTACAGAGTCATCTGTAGCTCTTGTATCTTGAGAATGCGGTGAGTCTCAGTCTCATTTGAGAGCTGCTCTTGGGGAAATAGCATTCTATGGTATCTGGATATTTATATTACTTAGAAGAAGTAAAACAGAGAAACTATATAATCTTGCACTTAGAATATGATTTTGCTTAAAATGTAATAAACAGTTTTTTGTCATGGTTAGTTTGCTCTTAACTGAGTGCTCTAGTTTAACCAGAATGCCAATAAACATACCTTAGAAGATGGTTGTTTTCTTATTTAGATTTTGATTTGCTGTTTAGCATTATTTGTTTCAGCAAGAGTTCTAAATCAGCAGCTTCTTAATAATGCCCTCAGTGAGAAAAAGCTAAAGTCTCCTCTTGTATGTAAATTTAGTTCAGTTAAACAAATATGGGTGAAGCATCTACTTTGAGCAAGTAATTAGGTGTTGAAATAGATACAGAGATTAAGTAGGTCAGGTTTTATGTATTAAAGAGGTTAACTTCTTGTCAGGTGACCAGTGAAAACAGCCTAGTGTAAGACAGAATATAAGAAGCATATTATATAGTACTGTAGAACACAGGGAGAGAATAATTCCTACTTGAGGGAACAGAGAAGCCTTCTTAGAAAAAATGGCATTATAATTTATCATGTAAATTGGATAGAATTTCAACCAGTGGACATGGAGGTGAAAGTATTTAAAAATAATGAGAATGGTGGCTCATGCCTGTAATCCTGGCACTTTGGGAGGCTGAGGTGGGCAGATTGCTTTAGCCCCGGAGTTTGAGACCAGCCTGGGCAACATAGTGAGACCTCATCTCTACAAAAAATAAAAAAAGTAACTGAGCCTGGTGGTGCATGCATGTAGTCCCAGCTACTTGGGGTGCTGAGGTGGAAGGATTGCTTAAGCCCAGGAGGCTGAGGCTGCCGTAAGCCATGATTATAATCATGCCACTTCACCCCAGCTTGGAAGACATAGTGAGATTCCGACTCAAAAAAAAAAAAAAAGAAAAAGATATTCATTTTTGTTTTAAGTAATGAATTTGAAAGAGGGAAATATTGGTACAGTGAGAAATTGTGGTTTCCGATGATTATACAGGATTCTTAGTTATGATTCTGTGTTGGTTCTTAAGCTTTTAGGTTCTTAAGAGTGACAACAGAGCCAACGGAATGTTAATTCATAAATCTGGCTTGTTATTATAAAATAACATAGGGGTAGGGATTTTAAAAACATTTCTGGACACTGCTTTTACAGAGTCTGTCTCAGTAAGTCTTGAGTAGGTCTCAAGATTCTGATTTTAAGCTCTGTTTGATTCTGTCCGGCCAGGTTTGAAAGAGACCCTTCTGCATGAGCTTTCATTGCTTACGTAAAAATACAACCTTTTCTCCTCTGATTCCCCAGCTTCCAAATCCAACAAAACAAATGGACATGTTTTAGTCTATGTTTAGTTATTTGATCCGTAAACTTTCAATATTTAAGTGGGATTGGAATTTTATTGTTACTTTTGAGCACTATAGGTGCTCAATAAATATTTGTTGAATAGATAAAATTTTAAGGTTGTATTGGAAAAAATTTTAAGGTTGTATTGGACAGTACCCCATGATGAATTCTTTTAGGGTTCTCTCTCTTTTTTTGTGTGTGTTCAGTGTTTGACACCAGTATATGATGCTCTTGGATTGTTGGAAAAGCCCTGCAGATTCCTTGTGGTCCACACTTTGTGCATCACTGATTTTTAAGTCCCTAGAACATTATAGAGGGTAGCTAGATAAAGCAAGTAATATTGCTGAGAATTTTCTATAAGTTTAAGCCTCTTTTGTAGCATGTGTTTTTACTTTGAAAAAAATCTATTTTCTGGAGATTCTGAAAAGGGAGTTCATGCTGATGAGTATTTTGACGTTCTAAGCAGTTCAACTGCTGTCATTGGGGGTTGAACTGTGCAGTATATTTGATTTGTTATAGCTTCTTTATTCCACTCACTCAGCATTTTCCTGGCAGTTAATTACACAGTGGCTTTAGGGTGCATTCCATAAGATGCTGAAGACACAGCTTTGCTGAAGTCTGACACACTTTCCTCCTTGGTTACATAGCTAATGGCCACTCTGGGATAATTAGTGAGAAGAAACTCCAATGGCCCAATTACTGTCTTCTCAAGGTTTTTCCTCTTAATTCTTCTTTGCTCAAATCTTGAGAGATTGCCTCCATTGTAGATTATATTTGTATCCTATTTAAAACTGACTTTTTTTAGTTACAGTTAGGCACAACGTAAAAGATCTATATTTTAGTGTGTTGGGAGTACCACAGAGTAGTACCATTCAGAGCAAGAGGCATTAATATATTTTTTTTTTTTTTTTTTTTGAGTTGGAGTCTTACTCTGTTGCCCAGACTGGAGTGCAGTGGCATGCTCCCGGCCACCGCAGCCTCGACCTGCTGGTCTCTGGCAATCCTTCTGCCTCAGCCTTCCAAGTTGCTGTAGCTACAGGTGCGCGCTACCATGCCCAGCTAATTTTTGATTTATTGTGGGATGAGGTCTCACCAAGTTGCCCGGAAGGGTCTTGAACCCATGGGCTCAGGGCACTAATATTTTCAAAGCTACAGTGATTTCTGTCTTTTGATTTCTGGGTTAAGTCTCAAACCAATTGCCCTTATCTGTGTATTGAGAGGGCATACGGTTTTAGGCTCAGAGCTGTTAGAGTTTCCATAGATTTCCTTATATGTAGATTAGTAATTAAGTATTGTGCCATTTTTCTGTCAGGAAGCTTACTTTGGGGTATTGTAACTTACTAATGTAATGAAAATGCATGTGCATATGCCTTGGCAATAAAATTATGTCAACATGTCTACCACAGTGATTGGTAGGTAGATAGAATCTAAATCTTGTAAATTCCTGAGTCATCTAAGTCAGCCATATGTTGTCTGCCTTTTTAGAATGTCTGTCCAATGTAGAACACAGTGATTTCATTCTTTTTCCTGAGGTCTATGTCAGAATGAGTTACTTTTTATTAGAATTGTGCAGACAAACTTCTGTTTCTGAACTTTGTCAAATTGGAAAAAAAATGAGTATGTTAAAAGAAACTCCTTTGAAAAATTACTTCATGGATAGTTATTAATATTATGACTATGTTATGGATGTGCTATTTTTCTATGAGTGTGTTCTTTATATAAAGAGAAGGTACTCAGTGAATGTTTGTTGGTTGAATGAATGTAATGAAGCTTTATTATTGGAGTTCTAAATCTTTCTTTTCACTACAATCTTCCTGTTTTGTATGGATGTTCCTAGCTCTCTTTTCAGAGCATTTTACTATCTAGTTGAGACTTTTGTTTTGCTATTGTGTGCTGTGCCCTTTCAATGGCTTGTGAGGATTGGTAGGGGTAATTTAAAATCCTGGCGTGATGAAGCTGAGCATAGTTACGTTGGTGGAGCTCATTCTAGTGGGTCATGCTTTATTGAAGCAGTAAGATTTATGGACATAAGAAAATAATATTTCTAGGAGCATAACAACAATAACAACAAGTTCCATTTTACAGCCTGGCAAATCTTTCTCTAGTTTGTCTCCAGCAAAGTTAAAAAAGTTCTTTAGGGGGTGAAAGTCGGGAGATTGTATTTAGTATGTGATGACTACATGATATTCAAATATTTTCCATCACTTCAGATTGACACATGGAGGAGCAGTACTTATTGAGACCATTCAAGGTTTTGTAGGAAATTGTGAATGGGTGTGATATTTTTCTCTAACATATTCCTCTCAATAAATATTTTTGTAAGAGGAAATCTTTCAGAGGGTTAAAGAAAACAACTCAAACCAATCCATACAATATTAATGGAACCAAAGGTGGAAGAATAAGACTATTGAACATACTCCTTGTTACCATGAGATTGTCTACCCTGTTGTGTTTTCGGAGTTCAGTGTTTTTTCATAGAGAGATGTTTAGAAAAATTCAATTTTTAATGTAGAAATGTTGGAGCCACTTTAAAAGAAAGCTTTTTAAAGTCCCTTTTCTTACTATAATACTTTTCCAGATGATATACACATTCTTTTGAAGATATACACATTCTTAAACTTTTTATTGAAGATTGCAAAATGGGGGAAATATATGTATTTTAAAAATTTATTAAATTAATTTGGTGCTTTTTTAACAGTTATATCATTATTTGAATTTTGCCCAGTTTGAGAGGTTGAAATGTCTGATAAAGGATTGAAGGAAGTGGCATAAGCTGTAGTAACATAAGCTTTTTTTCCAGTGAGGTGATCCCTTTTTTCTCATTGGAATAGAAGTTAGCAAATTTAGATTTGTTGGCAGTCCTTCTGTGTTCTAGCTGTGTGATCATTATATACCCATTCAGAGCCTCAGGCCTCAGGCTTCTCATTTATAAAACTGGATAAGAAACTTTACCTATCTCATAGGGCTGTTGTGAGTAACTAAAGGGATAGTATATGTAAAAGCATTTGGGAAACTGTAAAGCAATACCTTATTACATCTCTAAAAGGAAGTTTCAAATCATATTTACCTTTTAGTTGCTATAGTCTATTATAAGTAAATCTGGATTTAAACTTCTTTTTATTAATTGTCAAATATGATTTGCCATAACTTTAGTCATATTGAAATTCTGTTGTGATTCAATAGCATGATATATTTTTCACTTAAATCTGGACTATATATTATTTTTTTCTATTAAAAATTGTAATTGGTTACTTGCATGCCTCTCTACTTTCCTATAATTGTTTCTTTGTTTAACATTTTTCGTCTCAAGAAGATTTCATTTATCTGGTAATCACTTTCTTTTTGTCATTGTAGGATTTTGTTAATTAACCTCAGACCCAATACCAACCCTGACACATGCAGCAGACCCTCCTTTCATTTGACATGTTTTCCTTGATCATTTTCCTATGTGATCTCAGACCGACTCTTCAATCCATCTGGCAATGCTCATATGGACCAATTTTAATTAAGCTTTGAATTAGACTCTTAAGACCCTTTTTCAGATATTTTACTAGAATACAGTTTTAGATCATTGGTTTCTGCTATAATTCAACAAAATATGCAATTAAAATATTAAATCGATCAAGTCAGTCCAACTTATTGTACATTTATAAAAGTTGTAAATATTGTACTCATTATTGCTTATTACTTCATTTATTTCAAAGGACAATATTTATTGAAGTTTCTATACAACACTCAAAATTGAACTATACGGACTGTGAATTTATTAGACAATTAGCAGAATTTTGTTCCATTTTAGGTACTTAGATCATTGCATATTCACTTTTCTTCCCTCAGGGACTGGCTTATATTCCTGTTCTGTTCTTCCCTCTTCAACTTTTTCCTTTCCCCACCCACTAATACAAATGCTTGAGTAGACAGACAGCTTTGGTCTTTGAGATACTTGCTCTTGCTGCTCTGAAGCACATGCCTCTGGGTCGCTTGTGTACAGTCATAATGCTTTTCCTACCATCAGCAAACTGTGTTGTAGCTTCCTTCCTTCCTTCCTTCCTTCCTTCCTTCCTTCCTTCCTTCCTTCCTCCCTTCTTTCTCTCTGTAATTTCAAGCCAAGTTTGTTTTATCTCACATTCTCAGGTGCCAGTCCGTTGCTACAGGCTGTTTTCAGTGTAGTTTTCTTATTCCTATTTGCTTGTCTGTTTTAAATTAATGAATCCAGCTCAAACAAGTCACAATTTCCTGCAAAAATAATTTGTAGATAAGATAGACATGTGGGGAGAGAAGAACCTATTCAGTAAGTGGTGCTGGGAAAATTGACTGATCATATGCAGAAGATTGAAACAGGACCCTTACCTGTCACCGTACACAAAAATTAATTCCAAATGGATCAAAGACCTAAACGTAAAACCTCAAACTATAAGAAGCTTAGAAAATGCAGGGGACACCCTTATGGAAATTGGAACTGGTAACCAATTCCTGTTCAAAACCCCAACTACCTATCCATTAGAGATAAGATAGACAAATGGAACCTCATCAAACTGAAAAGCTTCTGCAAAGCAAAAGGAACCATCAAGAGAGCAGGGAGACAGCCCACAGAATGGGAAAATATATTTGCCAACTGTTTATCCGAAAGGAAAAAAACAAACAGCCCCTTTCTCAAAAGAAGATACACGGGCAGCCAACAGACACATGAAAAAGTGCTCAGCCTCACTAATCACCAGAGAAATGTAAATCAAAACTACATTGAGATACCACCTAACCCCAGTAAGAATGGCCATCGTTAATAAAACAAACAACAACAGATGCTGGTGAGGATGCGGAGGTGCAAACTAGTGAAACCTCTTTGGAAACGGTGGTGATTTCTGAACGAACTAGAGGTTGGCCTTCCATATGACCCAGCACTCCCCCTATTGGGAATATACTCGGAGGAACTCAAATCATTCTATAGAAAAGATACCTGCACACGCAAGTTTATTGCAGCACTATTCACAATAGCAAAAACATGGAACCGACTGTGTTGTCCATCGAAACTGAACTGGATAAAAAAAAATGTGGTACATATACACAATGGAATATTATGCAGCCATAGAAAAAAACAAACATATGGACTTCGCAGCAACTTGGATGGATTTAGAGTCCATCATACTCAGTGATCAATCACAGAAATAAAGAACAGAGTACCATATGTTCTCACTCATAAGCGTACCTTGAACAATTATTATAATACTATAAGAAAGGGATTGGCAGTAGTGCGAAACTGCCAGGAGAGAGGGGGTGGGATTGGCTGTAGTGGGAAACTGTTGGGTGGGGTGGTACACTTCATCAACAAGGGTACCTGCACAATGAACATTTGTATACCTAACCCTGAATTGTACCCCACATCTTTAAAATAAAATATTTTAGAAAGGAAAACAAACAAACAAACAAAAAAAGATAGGCATGCATAGGTCTTTAGTTCAAATACATAATTTACCAAAAATGTATAGAAAGTCAGGAATATACCCAATGCAATAAAATATGCTTTAAGTCGTACCTTATTTGTTTATTTTTAGTTATTTAGTTTTCATTTCTCTACAATCCAAGTAGACAAGGAAGGGAATGAGGAAAATGTGGAACCCAAAGAACTGCGAGAGCACAATGATTATAGGATATTATGAGCAAATGGGATGGAGGGTTGCTCTCCTGAATTACAGAAGGAATGGTCTGGTAGTTAAGATAAAACAAGTCAAATTTCTTAGAGTTGTTCACAGTCAGCAGTGGTGATCGGCTTGCTGTTCTTGCCATTCTTGAACCCAAAGCCCTCCATAACTTGCATAGCATTCATGTCTTCTTTCACCTTGCCAAAGACCACATGCTTGCCATTCAAACATTCAGTCGTAGTAATGCAGATGAAAAACTGAAAACCAGCCGAGCTCAGTGGCTCAGCCTGTAATCCCATGCTTTGGGAGGCTGAGGTGAGTGGATTGCCTGAGCCCGCAGGTTCGAGACCTGCCTGGGCAACTTGGCGAGACCTTATCTCTACAATAAATAAAAAAATTAGCGGGGTGTGGTAGCGTGCACCTGTAGTTCCAGTTACTTGAAAGGCTGAGGCGGAAGGATCGCCAGAGCCCAGCAGGTTGAGGCTGTGAGGGCCGGGAGCGTGCCACTGCACTCCAATCTGGGCGACATTGTGAGACTCCAACTCAAAAAAAAAAAAAAAAAAAAAAGAAAGAAAAACTGAGAACCATTTGTGTTGCGTACAGCATTTGCTATGGACAAGATGCCCAGGACCTGTGTGTTTCAGGATGTGCTGCAGTTTTCAACTCAGAAATGGTTTGTCAATCCTGAGATATCTGTCTGACAACTATCTCCCTAGAACATCACACATTGGGCTCTCTCCACACTGTCCATCATCTTACATGATTTTAGCGGGTTGTTAGCATCCCAGATGTTTCAGATATTCCTTTCTGCAGGCATTCCCCAGTTGCAGTCTGATCAACTTCACATTTACTGTTACTCTCAAGAGAGCCATGCTGTATCTATGCAGGATGCTTGTTTCTGGAAGGTCATTTCCTGGTGTGAATGCCAACTAAAGGAGATCAAGCCAAAGTACTGCCTTCTTTCTTTGTACTTACTCATTTTACTTGGAAAAGAAATTAAGGCTTCTTTCAGATGTGCTGTGCAGCATGCACAGTTAGATAATGATGTGACATATTAGTGATTGACAGATATAAATAGATGAAAACAAGAATATTTCAGTTCACCTAAGCTTTGACATGTATCTAGGTTTCATAGTGAATTAAATAGAGAATTGTTTCTGAGTTTGAATGAATTAGTAGTTTATTCTTCTCATTGTTTGTAATACTCCCTGCAAAACTTGAAGAAAGCATAGCTTTCCACCTCTCTGCTGGGTTTAATGTCATTTGCCTGTTATTGTACTTTGCTTCTTAACAACCCAAAGTAAGTAGTCCTCCATTTATTTCACTGTTGGTATCATCCTTAGTGATATGGACCACAGCTCATGTCCATGGTGGCAGAAAGTTGCCCACTTTTCTTTGAACTCTCAACCTTAATTACAATTTTCTGAAAACAAAGATTTGCTTCTTTAGCATTCTAAATAGTTTGGACAGAATGTTTTGAAATGTAAGGCCTTTCTCCTACATTATAAATTTAAAATAACTTAAGTTTTCTATAGCAAAATTGATTTTCTTTAACTCCTGTGACTGCCTTCCAGACTGCTTTTGCTATTGGTGTAAGCACCAGGGTTTATGGCAGCACTTAAGCTTTTTATCATGCAGTATTTCATGCAGATAAAATCCAATTCACATTGTTTTAAAATAATGGATCAGGTAACTAGAAACCTTTTGATATTAAAGGAGTGATTAAACAATTTGACGCCTAGATTCTTCATAGAAGCCAACGTGAATGTGTTCCTAGGCATTAGAGAGCTAAGTAATGTAGTAAGTGAGAGCTAAGTAATGTAGTAAGTGAGATGATTTTTTAAAAAAAATTTTATTATAAAGATGTGGGGTACATTTCAGGGTTAAGTATACAAACATTGATCATGCAGGTACCCTTGTTGATGAAGTATGCCCCTCCTTCCCCTGGCAGTTTCCCACAACTGCCAATCCCACCCTTACTCCCCTGACAGTTTCTCACTACTGCCAATCGCTGTCTTATAGCATTATAATTGTTCAAGTTCCATTTATGAGTGAGAATATATGGAACTCTCTTGTTTCTGTGATAAATCACTGAGTATGATTGACTCCAAATCCATCCAAGTTGCTGCAAAGTCCATATATTTGTTCTTTATGGCTGCATGATATTCCATCGTGTATATGTACCACATTTTTTTTATCCAGTCCAGCTTCGATGGGCAGCCCGGTTGGTTTCATGTTTTTGCTATTGTGAATAGAGCTGCAGCAAACATATGTGTGCAGGTATCTTTTTGGTAGAATAATTTGAGTTCCTCCGAGTATATTCCCAGTAGGGGAATTGCTGGGTCATATGGAAGGTCAATTTCTAGTTCTTTCAGGAATTGCAACACTGTCTTCCAAAGAGGCTGCGCCAGTTTGCATTCCTACCAGCAGTGTAGAAGTGTTCCTTTTTCTCCACATCCTAGCCAGCATCTGTTGTTGTTTGTTTTATTAATGATGGCCATTCTTACAGGGGTTAGGTAGTATCTCAGTGTTGTTTTGATTTGCATTTCTCTGATGATGAGTGAAACTGAGCACTTTTTTATGTGTTTGTTGGCTGCCCGTGTATATATCTTCTTTTGAGAAGTGTCTATTCATGTCTTTGGCCTACTTTTTAAAGGGGCTGTTCATTTTTTTCCTTTTGACGTGCTTGAGTTCCTTGTAGATCCTAGATGTTAGACCTTTGTTGGATAAACAGTTAGTAAATATATTTTCCCATTCTGTGGGCT
>CAUYQG010072146.1:0-19410 GCA_963574415.1 Tarsius wallacei | reverse complement strand
TACCATGCCTGGCTAATTTTTTTGATTTATTGTAGAGATGAGGTTTCGCCTGCCCAGGCGGGTCTCGAACCCGCGGGCTCAGGCAATCCACTCACCTCAGCCTCCCAAGGCGCGGGATTACAGGCTGAGCCACCGAGCCCGGCTCGTCTTTTCTTTTTTGCCGCTTCCCGATCCCCCGCCTCAAGCCCTGACTCTCTCCCAGAGCTGAACTCCAGCAAATAAGATGGGAGATTTACATTCAATTATTACCTGAAATATAAATGGTTTAAACATACAAATCCAAAACACACACATAGATCTGCAGAATAGACACACACACATGCATGCACACACGCGCACACACACACACACACACACACACACACACACACAGAATCCAACTATATACTGCTTACAAGAAACTCATTTTATATTCAATGTTATAAATAAACTGAAAGTAAAAGGATGGAAATAGATATACAATGCACTATATTAATAAAAGAATAAAAAGCAGTGACTACATTAATATCTGATAAGACAGACTTCAAAACCAAGAGAAACTAGAGACAGTGAGGACATTATATAATGATAAAAGGATTAATATACCAGAAGACATGACAATCCCAAATGTGTGTACAACCAAACAATAAAGAAGAGACAAATCCACAAGTATAGTTAGAGACCTTAACAATGGCTTCTTAACAACTGAGAGAACTAAGATGGAAAGTTAAAAATGATATAGAAGATCTTAAATATGCAATCGAAACACAGTATTGAGTTGACCTGCACAGAACAATACACAACTATAGAATATACATTTTTTAAATGTACACAAGAAACATTCACCAAGATAGATCATATCCTGGGTCATATTACAAACCTCAACAAATTTAAAAGTACTCATATTATACAAAGTGTGTTCTCTGATCATAAAGGAATTAAACTAGATATAAGTAACAAAAATATTTTAGACACATGAAAATTAAACACATTTCTAAATTATTCATAGATTAAAGATAAACTTTCAACAGAAATTTAAAAAATACATAGACTTGAATGGAACAAAAACGCAATAATCAGAATTTGTTGGATGCAAGTAAATCAGTGCTGAGAATGATGTTTATAATACTAAATGCTAACATAAGAAATTATGAAAGCTCTCAAGTCAATAATCTACGTTTTCACCTCAAGAACTTGGAAAAAAGAGTAAAACAAACACCGAACAAGCAGGGGGCAGAAAATAATAAAAGTAAGAGCAGAAACTGATGAAATTAAATATAGAAAAACAGTAGAGAAAATCAAGGATACAAAAAGCTGGTTCTCTTTTTTAAAAAAATCGATACATTAGTAAAGCTGTACCAGAATTTTTTTAAAAAATAAAAAGAGTAAATGACAAATTACTAATATCACAAATGCAATGAGCATATTGCTACAGATCCTGCAGCTTTTAAAAATGTGATATAAGAATACTATGAACAACTTTATTCTCACACATTTGACAACTTAGAAGAACACGTTCTTAAAGCTTCAAACTGCCAACATTTAACATGGATGAAATAGAAAGTCTAAACAGTCCTAAAATTATTTAAAAGTTTGATTTGTAATTGAAAAGCTTATATGAAATAAATTTTCAGGCTCAAACAGTTTTACTGGAAATTCTATTAAGTACTTAAAGAAGAATTAACACCAATTTTATAAAAATATCTGCTAGAAAATTGAAGAAAAGGGTACACTTCTCAAAACACCTTATGAAGAAAGTATTACCTTAATACTAAAACTGGACAAGGACAGTATCAAAACAAACAAACAAGCAAACTCACAGACTAATAATATTACAATGTCTCATATGAACTAAGATGAGAAATGCTCTACAAAACATTAGCAAATTGGATTCTACAATGTATAGAAATTATTATACTAATGACTAACTGGGATTTATTTAAGTATGCAACATCTGAAAAATCAGTCAGTATAATCCACAAGCTTGAAAAGGCCATGTGATTATAATTGAGGTAGAAAAAGCATTTGACAAAATGCAATCCCAATTTATGAGAAAAACTTTCAGCAAGTTAGGAATAGAGGGGAATTTCTTTTTGACAAAGAAAGTAAAAACAAAACCTGCAGCTAGAATTGTATTTTATGGTAAAATATGAAATGTGTTTTCTCTAAAATTGATAACAAAGCAAAAATGTTGATTCTTACTGCTTTTGTTCAACATGTTATTAGACATTCCAGTCACTGAATTAAGGCCAAAAAAAAAAAAAAAAGACGAAATAAATAAAAGTATGTCAATTTGCAGATGACACGATTGTTTCTAAATAAAAAATTCCAAGAAGTCTACAAATTCCTTGAATGAATGAGTTCAGCAAGGTTGTAGAATATAAGATTAACAACAGAAAATATTTGCAAATCTATAACTAACAGAGCATAAGAAAATTGAACTTAAAAACACAATATCATTTGTAGTCACTCAAAATAAAATGAGATATTATATTTCAACATACATTGAACAAAACATACATAGGATCCATATGCTGAAAAATTTTTTTTTTCATTATTCAATATTTTTTATTGTGATATTGTGGGGTACAGTTAAGGGTTAGGTACACAAATATGCCTCGTTCAGGCACCCTTGTTGATAAGAAATGTCCCTCCATCCCCAGACAGGTATTTACTACCATTAATCCCTTCCCCTATCCCTCCCCCACCCCATAGTTTTCCACCACTGTCAGTCATTTTCTTGTGGTAATACGTTGGATGATCAAGGTCTACTATATGAGTGAGAACATGTGATACTCAGTTTTTTTTTTCTGTGAGAGGTCACTCAGTATGCTATTGAAAGTATTCAAAGAAGACTTAACCAAATGAAGAAATATACCATGGTCACGGATTGGTAGGTTTACCACAGTAACGATATTAATTCTTCTTAGTCCCCAAATTAATCTTTAGGATAATTCAATTCCTATCAGAATTCCAGTAAAGGCTAGGCAAAATTGCTCACATCTGTAATCTCAGTGCTTTGGGAGCCTAAAGTGGGTAAATCACTTGAGGCCAGGAGTTCAAATTCAGTCTGGGCAATATAGCCAGAATCTGTCCCTACCAAAAAAAGAAGAAATTAAAAAAGAAGAAGAAGAAAAAAAATTAGCCAGGTGTGGTGGTACATACCTGTAGTCCCAGCTGCTTGAGAGGCTAAGGTAAGAGTATCACTTGAGCCCAGAAGCTTAAGGCTGTAGTGAGCTACAATCACACCACTGTACGCCAGCCTGGGTAACTGAGTGAGACACTGTTTCTTAAAAAAAAAAAAAAATCAGTAAAGTTTACTGTGTACATAGACAATTATTCTTACATTTACATGGAAAGTCACAGGCCCTAAAATAGCTAAAGTAATATCAACAAAGACAAATAACGTGAGTGGAATATCCAATATTATGATTTATTGTATAGCTAAAGTAAGCAAAATTATGTAGTATTATCAAAAGAATAGATACATAGATAAATATAATAGAAAAGCATCTATTTCTGTGGACCCAGAAATAGACCCACACAAATATGCTAACATAATTTTTTGACAAAGGTACAAAAGCAATTCAATTGAGAAAGGTTGGCCTTTGCAACAAATGGTCTTGGAGTAAGGGGATCATAGACAAAAACAATGATCCTTTACTTAAAATTCAAGCCTCATAAAAATTAACACAAAATGAATCATAATCTTAAATGTAAAAGGTAAAATTATAACTCTTTGTAAAAAATGGAAGAAAATCTTTAGAATTTATAACTAGGCAAATATTTCTTAGACTTGACACCAAAAACACTGTTTAAAAAGAAAAAAATGGCAAATTGGACTTCCACAAAATTAAATATTATTTCTCTCTCTGTGAAATTTCATGAAGAGGATAAAAAAATGAACCACAATCTATGAGCTACATGTAGAAAATATTTGCAAGCTACATCTGACAAAAGGCTAGTATCTAGGGTACATAGGAAACTCCCCAAATTGAACTTAAATAACACAAAATTAGATTCGAAAATGGGCATGAGACGTTAAAAAAAATGTCATTGAAGAGCACAAACAGACAGCATATAAACACATGAAAAGATGTTCAATAACATTAACCATGAAGGAAATGCAAGTTACAGCTACAATGAGATATTACTATACTCCTACCAGAATGGCTCAAACAACAGAGTAGGCATCAAATGCCAATGTGGATGCAGATGAACAGGCTCACATACATGACTGGCTTGGTAGTTTCTTCAAAGACAAAATATGCAATTACCAAACAACCCAGAAATTACAATCCTAGGCATTTATCCCAAATAAATGTACGCTCAAAATATACACCAATGTTTATAAGCTGCTGTATTTTATTATAACAGACAAAAAGCAAAAATAACCCAGATGTCCTTCAATGGACTAATGGTTAAACTAACTGTGGTATGTCCCTCTCTTGGAAAATCACTCAGCAATAAAAAGAAGTGAACTATTGATTCCTGCAACAACTTGAATGAATCTCCAAAGAATTATGCTGAGCAAAAAAAGTCCAACCCTAAAAAATGACATACTGTATGATTGCATATACATAGTAGTTTAGATGTCAACATTTAGAAATAGAGAACAGATAAATGGCTTGTCGGGGTTAGGGATGAGGGAGCTGAGAGTGATTATAAAAGGATTGCGAGAGGGATCCTTGTGATGAAAATATTCCCTGCCTTAACTATGGTGATGGATATCTGAACCTTTGCAGGTGATAAAAATTGTATAGCACTAAAAACACATACCCACGTATACAAGCAAAACTGGGGAAATCTGAATAAGACTGGTAGGTTTGTCCTGTATTAATATATTATCGTTCTGTAGTGTTCCCTTTGAGAGAAACTGGGAAAAATGAGCAAGATATCTGTAATTTCTTTTTTTTTTTTTGAGTTGGAGTCTCACTTGGTCGCCCAGACTGGAGTGCAGTGGCCGCTCCCGGCCACCGCAGCCTCGACCTGCTGGACTCCGGCGATCCTTCCGCCTCAGCCTTCCAAGTAGCTGGAACTACAGGCACGCACTACCATGCCCGGCTGATTTTTTGATTTATTGTAGAGATGAGGTCTCACCGAGTTGCCCAGGCGGGTCTCGAATTCGCGGGCTCAGGCAATCCACTCACCTCAGCCTCCCAAGGCGCGGGATTACAGGCTGAGCCACCGAGCCCGGCGATATCTGTAATTTCTTATAACCACATGTGAATTTACAATCACTGCAAAAAAGTATATGTGTATATTTATATAGTTATTGCCAGAATCAAATCCCACATAAAGTGGCTCAAATTC
Source organism: Tarsius wallacei (assembly GCA_963574415.1). Taxonomy (NCBI): domain Eukaryota; kingdom Metazoa; phylum Chordata; class Mammalia; order Primates; family Tarsiidae; genus Tarsius; species Tarsius wallacei. The sequence continues at coordinate 14,118 of CAUYQG010072146.1, read as the reverse complement.
AGCACACCAAGTACAGACTTGTGAAAATGCAAAGGGAGAATTTTTCTGGACCAGAACTGCATAGTAGAGAGCTGTGTGCTGGCTGAGATAGGATGCAAAAAAATCACATTGAAAACTACTGGCAGTGTGCTTCATTTTTCACCCTCTGGTGATATTATCACCTGCCAACATCTTTGGCCTGATGGGTGCCAAGAAGAGGTATGATCAGCTCACATACAGAGTATGAGATGTGAACAGCTATTTGAGATGAGATTTGGATCCTTTGAGATGCAACCCTCCCTCCTCTCCCCCAAATGGTTAAAATGCATTTATAAGAGAGCCTTATTTCAGAATTATTTATAGTTACCATATTATTTTTGACACTTATATAAAAAACTTATCACTCAGACTTCTGAATGATAATGACTCTGATTGATCAGCCTCCGGTGTCCATGTAGAAATGCTCCTGAAATGATCTTCTCTGCAAAGCGAGACTCTAGTTTTAGAACTTCCAGTTGACCTAGCTGCAGTTGTTTGCATCTAAGGTATTTGAGGTGAAGATAAAGCCTAAGATAGGAACCCAGCTTTGAGAGGGGGCGATTGACAACTATAAAAGGGAATTTTTTTTCAAGTATTGTTTTCAAAAGACCTTCATGTTTACACCAAATTTAAGCCTTGACTGCACAGCTGTGATCACCTTAAGCTGGCCCAAAACAGACAACGAGATCTCCCCTAGGCTGCCTATCTTTTTGTGAAGGCCCAGGACAGAACTTACTAGCTGCAGAAGCCCTGTAAGGCTAATGGGAGCCAAGCAGATGGACCAGGGGTTCAGGTGAGCCTAGGGGTCAGATGGCCCTGGGGTCAGGTGGACTTGGGGATCAGGTGGACTGGGGGGGTCAAGTGGCCCTGGGAGTCAGGTGGGACTGGGGTCAGGTGGGCCTGGATGCCAGGTGGGCCTGGGGTCAGGGGGGCCTGGGAGTTAGATGAGTCTGGGTTCAGGTGGGCCTGGAGGTCCTGGGCTAACAGGGACTGCACCTACACACAAGTCTTGGGACTAGTATGTGTAAATCAGGGCACAGCCCAGGGAGTTTATTTTCTCTTGGGTTCTTTTATCTGAGATTCCAAAGGGTAGAGTCAAGGCTTTTCCATATTTAAAGAATCAGAATTTCTCATGACCCTCTATACCTTGGTAGGGGTCTCAGGGACAATCGAATCTTCATGATCTGCTCCCCTTGTGTTGCCACTTCCATCACAGAAGAGCCCGGACTCCATCCTTTGTACATCTGAGGCCTGATTGGAATGTGCCCTATCTGAGAATAGATGGAAGAGAGGACGCTCCTAGACTTGTGGGCAGATGCAAGACTCACGTGCTTCTAGGCAGGCTCTGGACAGCCCCTTTCCCTGAAATCTATAGTGACCTTCATGCTTACACCAAATTTCAGCCTTGCCTACATAGCTGTAGTCACCTTAAGCTGGCTCCAGGCAGACAATGGGCTGTCTCCTAAGTTGTCTATTTTTTCGTGGAGACCCAGGACAGAACTTGCTAGCTGCAGAAGCCTTGTAAGACTAGTGGGAGCCAACAGATGGGCTAGGGGTTCAGGTAGGCTTAGGGGTCAGGTGGCCCCAGGGTCAGGTGGACTTGGGAATCAGGTGCCTCCTTAATCCTTGCAGATAAGGGACATACCAATCTCTTTCTACAGGAGGATGAAAAGTCTCCACTTCACTCTCCTCCCTCTTTCTCTGCCAGCAGCTCTTGGCCCCGCTTGGTGAGCCTGACAGAAATCAGGGGCCAGGGGTCAGAAGTGGGGAAAGATGTAGGTAGGATCCACACAGACCAGCCACCTGGGCAAGAGCAGTGTGAAAAGAAGAGACAAGTAACTTGTTTAGTGCAGGAATTGCCCTATCTGCCCCATCTCATGGGTGGAAGCTGAAGCTGAGAGTGTTTCTTGAAATGAATATGAAATTAACCAAGAGACATGGCTCCCAGAGACTGCCTGGCACCCTTTGCTATGCCGAGAGCCTTTCAGTTCAAAGGTCTGGGAATCCAAGGAGCTCCTGTGATGGGCAAGATGCAGTAAAGTGAACATCACTAGGCTGTGGGGTTCTCAGGGATGTTAGATGTTGCTGAAGCGCATGCACATGAACACACATGCCGGGGTGTTGGGGCTGTGGGGAATTCCATGAGAGTCACTGGGGAGTTAGGGACATCTATACACAAGGCACATTGGAATAAATCTGCTGTGCATTTCACAGGTACACATTGACAATGAGCCAGCTGGGCAGGGAGGAGGATATTGGAGGATATTTCCTGACTCCACAGTGCAGCCATGGTAGAGCTAAGGTGTCCTCACTTCCTTCTAGGGGAACGTGTATTTCTTCACACTTGAGAAGCTATAAGCCTCACATATATCTGGGCTTAGGTCTGACTGTGGGTGGACAGTGAGCAGAGTTTTATGGTGCATGTAAGTAACTCCTCTCCTGCCCCGCCTCTGGAGTCTACCGGGATGTGAGGTCCCAGGAAAATTACAGCCAGTTTTGTGATTGAAGAGCCCAATCAGAGACTTTGGATTTAGGCACTGGTTCTCTGTGGCCCCACAGCATCCCCCATCTCCCTCAAAATGGCTCAGAATGGCTGACTGAGAAGGGACGGTGGGGTCTTTGCTGATCTGGCCATGCCTGAGGTGGCAGGTAGAGAAAGAGATGGGTCCTTCTACCTTGGGACACTTTAATAGATTCCTTCACCCAGTTGATGGGTGGACCCATGGATGCTGCCAAACACTTGATTGACCAGTGGCAGAGCATGGGGACAGAGGCAGAGGCAGGAGTCTCCATTAAGATAAAGTTCCAGAATAAGAAACCTTGACACTAAGGGAGTGCCAGCAGTTCCTTCCCAGAAGCAGAAGCAGAGATGGGTGGGGGCTGCCCAAGTTCTTAACACCAGAGAACAAGGGGATCTGAAAGCCCATGCCCATATTGGAAAGCAAGAACCTGGAGTTGGCTTCCATCTGTAGGTCCATGGGCCAAAAAGTGGACTGTCCTCCTCCCTGCCAGCTGACTCAGTGTCAATGTGTACCTGTGAAATGCACAGCAGATTTATTCCAAGGTGCCTTGTGTATGGATGTCCCTACCTGCCATCTCTAGAGGATTACACTCTAAACCTCGCTGCTCCTCTGGGAAGAAGAGACTGTGCCCTTCCCAGAGTACAAGGAAACAAGCCCAGAGAGGTGAGTCCCACCCCAGAGCTTAGAACTCTGTGTGCTCCTGGGCTGGAACGTCATCACCCGGAGTTCAGGTTTTCCAGGAGAACCTGAGGTCACAACTCCCTCTACTTTGTCAACTGCTCACCTCAGGAAAAGACCCCAGGGTGGGGGGCTTTCTTCAAGGTTTGGTCTCACTCCATGTGCTCCCACTTTGAGCCCCCAGTCATATTATCTGCACATGACTGCACTGTGGAGTCAGAAGAGCAGAGCCAGACATCCTCTTCCTTGCCCATTTGGCTCGATGCCCTTGGTGAAATGCACAGCAGGCTTGTTCTGAGGTGCCTGGTATGTGAGTGTCCCTGACCACCCAGTGACTCTCATAGAATTCCCCATGAATGTGTATGTATGTGCATGTGCTTCCAGCAGTCTAATATCCTGGAGAACCCCACAGTCTAGTGATGTTCACTTTACTGCATCTTGCCCATCATGAGGAACAATCACAAAAGTCTTGTGTCCTTGTTTGTGGGAAGGTGAGCAGAGGGTCAGAGTGGGAGCAGTTGCGTAGGGCACCTGTGCCATGCTGGGACCAGGTCCTTTCCTTTCTGTCCAGCATACTCTGGGTCAGCCCCTACCAAGGACCTAATCCTGCACCAGGCATGATGCCACATCTAGGCCCTGCTACAGCCTGTGTGAACCAGGACAAATGCAAACGACCATTGGAAGTGCAGAGAGCCTCCTCTGACCCCACTTCAGTGCCTGACTGGAACTTAGATTCCACTGGGGGAGGTGGGGGTCTGGGCAGGAGGAGGCAGCAGTCAGAAGCATGACTGGTCATGCCACAGGATGGGCCATAAGAGCACAGAACATCCCCTCAAGATGCACTGGAACTTTAACTCACTTGCCCAGAGGGTCGCACTGCTAGCACTTGACTGCAACTCACTTGCCAACTCTTTGGGATCTTCTTGCTTCCTGGAAATGTGGTTTATTGCTGAGGTCATCGTCACTTGGCAGGAGATTCTCTTCTGAGGCAAGTTTCTCTCTTTGTTCATAACTAAAAAATATCCTGATAGCTCATGAAAGGTAACTCCTCCAGCTGTGTCTAGTCTTACCCACACAGGAGCAGCAGCTGGAGCCTATGAATCCTCTGTGGACAGACCTCTGGAGCTCCTCTTTTCCCTCCCTTCTATTCCCACCCCAAGGACAGGCATACTGAGGTGGGGGCCTGGCACTCGGGCCTCCCCAGCAGCCATGTGATACCTGGCAGAAGCAGGGCTGGAAATGGGTTTCCCAATGGGAGTCAAAGTCCTTCCCTGCTCTTCTCGGACCAGTAGTCAGTACCTTGGGTCCCGAAGCAGCACCTCATCTCCAGCATCTCAGAATTCTGTGAATTCCACTGTCCCCTCCATTTTCCTGCTCTCCACCCCCACCTGCCACTCCCACACTGGGATGCTCCTTCCTGCTTAAAGCATTTAGAAGATGTTTGCAACTGCAAACATACTGCACAGAAAATCATGTACTCATTACACACAAACTAAACAACAGGGATGCTCCCCCACAAAAAGATAAATGAGCATTTGACAGCCAAATATTTCTTATCTAAAAAAAAAAGTAACACCAGAGAAGCACACCCGTGTGCCTGCTGCCCATCTGACCTCAAAAAAGACATAGAAGCTTTAGAGGAGTTTACTTCGACCAAATTCACAGGAGGCCTTGGGAGCTATCTCTGCACACAGCTAATCTGAACTTTTGTGGGCTCACAAGCTTTATTTTAAATATTCTCTATGTCCTGCAAAGGGATTTTGATTTATGGGGATGTTGATGCTACAAGAGGACCCAGGTGCCTCTATTCCTTAAATGTCTCATTCTTGAAACCAATAGAAATTTCTCAGCCAGCATGCTCTAAGTCTGGGAGCTGGGGAGGAGAGACATTTAGAGGATATGTAGGACAGCCCAACCGCATGAGCCTTAACAGCCACAAGGATAATGTGACCCAGGGAAGGTGAGGAACAGGTGAGGGGTATGAGAAGATAAGGGACAAGTAAGGAATCTGAGAAAGTGAGGGACAGCTGAGGAACAGATGAGGGAATTATGAGGCATGGTGAGAGACAGGTGAGGGAACTCAGGAAGGTGAGGGACAGGTGATGGAAGGTGAGAGACAGGTGAGGGACAGGTAAGGTAATTTTGGAAGATGAGGGACAGGTGAGGGACAGATGAGGGGTAGGTAGGAGAATTGTGAGGGAAAATGAGAGACAGGTATGGGCACCTCATGTAAGGTCACCTCCTTCTCCTCCACTCGCCCAACAAAGAGAAACATGTTCCATGTGTAAAGTATCCCAACTAACCCTAACAAGGCCAGTTTCAAAAACATGAGGAGGGTCACTCCCGGGGCATTGATTTGTGGGGCACAGGGAAAAGTTGTTGCCAATATTGGTTATTTCATCAATAGATTAGGGACATTTTTTACTCAGATATCATCAGAGAATGGATTAAGCTACTCATGGATAATTTCTCACATGGAAGGCAGAAAAATGACCCTCAAAGGGTTCATGGGTGAATCCCCAGAGCCTATGAAAGTGTTCGGTTATGTGGTAAAAAGAACTGAGGTTGCGGATGGAGAAGGGTAATTCACCTGGATTGGCCAGGTGGGCCTGGTGTGATCACAGAGCCCTTGAAAGGGGAGGCGGGAAGTGAGAGGAAAGAGAAGAGCCAGAGGGATCTGGGATTATGGTTCTATCATGTGAGTGAGTAATCCACTTTACTGGGTTTAGCTACTTACATTTTTTAACCATTTGTGAAAGAACTAAGATTTAAGTGCTGATGACAGCGAGTCCTTTGTCTTTGCCTTCCCTCAGTCTTAGGCTCATTTTTTGTGATATGGAGTGATAATACTGTGACAATATTGACAATACTGTGACTTTGGAGACTGAATAGGGTCCACCACTATGGCCCAGCACACAGCGTCCAGGTTGTGGGATGGCCTGTGTGTTGTTACTGCTTCTCCTCCAGTTAAACCCACCACACTGCCTCTGGCATTTGAGTACCTCAGCAGGTAACTTGAGGACTCACTCCCCAGGATCTATAGCTGCTGGTCCCACTCTGCTGTCCTTATGCTCAAAACCCAGGGCCTGTCCCCACCCCATCCCATCCCTCCAGGACTGGCAGCCTGGCCCTGAGTGGGCTCCCTCCCCATCTTCCTGAGCCTAGACCCACTGCTCTCCAGGGTCCCTCCTGGGCCTTCTGACTGATGTCTGTCTCTGCCCAGAGTCTCACTCCTCCCAATGGCTCCTTTACAGAGCCAAGGGTGTCAGAACAAGCCTCAATGCACACTTGAGGACACAGTATCTTTCTGCATAATTCCATCTGCAGGATCCCCTTTCTGGCAGGGTCCCACAGCACCAGAACTCTCACAGCTTCCTTACTAAGGAAATGCCTCCTCTCACCAGTGCTGTCTGGCCTTGTGGAAGCAGTCTGGAAAAGTAAGGGATGCTTCATGGTGGATATGGTTGAGGTCAGGCATATTCTGAGTCTTAGACTAGCATCATCAATGAATAGCCTGTGGTTGGTGACAAGGACTCAAAATAAGGGCTCGGGAGTCATTCACACGGGGCCAGAAACTAAACATCCCAGGCCAAGTACAGCCCTCAAGGGTACTGCAGAGGGACACTGGAGCCTTGGTTCAGCCATGGCTGCACATGGCATTCCTGGTACAGTGATTGTTGCCCTTCACATACCTATGGTATTTGAGAAACTACCTTTGTGGGATTCTGAAATTGTCAGTGTCAGGGGCCCCAGTGATCTGGGCCCCCATCCTCTTGCCTCTTCCAAGCTCTGTGCCTGTGACAAGGCCAGTCCTGCTGTCTAGGTGCCCAAGCACTCAACACAGAGCTAGCCCTATTGCTAAGGTGATGCAGCCCCTCCTTCTGGAATGCACTCCCTTGGCCCTCAATGCATCCTGAACACTCACGTCGCCCATCTTCATGAGGAAAACTTCTATTTCTGCTCCACTCAGATCATCTTTCCGCCTATGGACATAGCAACTTCTGCATGCCCGTGCCCCTAGCCCAGCACCCAGGCCCTGTACTCTTTATTTGCATATTCTTCTCTCTCCAGCAATGTGCTGCTGCCCAGAGTAAGGAACGAGTGCAGCGTCTAAGGTTCAGGGACCTGGGCTCTAATCCCTTTTCCTACCAGTTTGCTCTGTAAACTCGACTGCATGTAATTTATCCTTAATATCCTACAAGCTAAATCTCATTATTGTCTTTACAAGGACCAATATGTACACATTGATAGCCATGCCTATTACATCTCCATGTTCAGACTAAGTGTCTGAAACATATTTCGAGAGAAAGCATAAAATTGCTTATTTTATTGAGCTAACCAATTAGAGCAAGTAAGACCCTTTTATGAAGATGTAATGCTAAGGTTACTCAAACTTCCTCTCATCCCCAGAGGAGTCCACATTCACAAACCTGGCGGATTGTCAACATTTTGGATACCTCTTCAGGAAATTCAAATTTCATTTTCCCCAATAGGTCAATTTTCCATGATTAGAAAAGAGTGCGGCTAATCATTTTAAGTACTTTTCCCTGTCCTTCCATAGGAACAGTAGAAAGAACATTTACTCGAAGTCATGGACATTTCCCCTCCTTAAACATTAAGAAAAAAAGATGAAGAAAAAGAAACAGCAAAATATGAAGAGATCACATTTCCTGACATTTTGGCAAGGTTGTGATTTTATTCTTAATCTGTGTGAGAATTAGTGTGCTGAGCTGCGGCCATGAAAACCCAGGCACACTTGTCAGTTCTCTTGGGAGCCTCCCAAATGCTGATTCAATGAAGGGAGATTTTTCTAATTAGCAAAATAACTAAGACAATTGGAAACAAAAGTATACAACATGATGAGTTAGAATCAATCTGGAGTAGGGCCTGCTGGGGGACCGGGAGGCCTGCTGTGGGAAGACAGCATATGCCAGGGTTACAGCAGCGTGTTCTGGGCGAGATGGGGCAGCTCTCAGAGGAGCAAGGAAAGGAGGCCTTCTGTTTCCCTGCTCACCCCAACCTCAGACTTCTCCAGAAAATTCCAAACCAGAAGCAGGCGGCAAAAGTTTTGCTGGGAGTTCTGGCACAGACACTTGGGATGAGGCTCTGGGAGAATCCCAGCAGCAGTGAGATCTTTTCCTATGTCTGCCTATTTTGGGGGAGTCCGTGGAGAAGGTGACTGAGGGAGGATAGAAAGAAACTGAGATGAAGCAAACCTCTGAGAAGATCAAGTGTGACCTCAGAGTCTGGGGAGAAGTCAGAGGTCATTGTCTGAGTTCTCTTCACTGCAGGTTCTGAGTGTCCAGTGTTACTCACAGCCAAGGATGAGGCCCACCATTTCTCATGGGCGGTCTCATCTGGTCCCTCCATTTCCCCTCCTACCAGGGGCAGGTGTCACTCTCTCCATCTTATAGATGTTGAAATCCAGCCCTCGGGGTCTGTCACCTTGCTTAAGCACACAAAAGCAGGGTTGAAAGAACCCACTGTTCAGGCCTGTGGCAAAACCTCTTCTACCCATCAGGTCAGGCACATGCACAATGGATCCCAATCCCTCTAACAGGTAGTGTCCATGCAGGGAGTTTACACAGAGGTGGCCGGGGAGGCCTTGGTACCCAGAGCCACCTCCCTTGTGAGTGTGGTGGAATATCCATTTCCAGTCATATGCCATCCTCTCCTGGGTGCAGCATTGCTCATCTGCTAAATGGTATCTATGACTGGGACATCATGGAGCCCACCTGCAACACAGTAACCCCAAACATGAAAGGGCTGGTGCATAATGTTTACCTATTCCAAAGACGTCACCTGAAAGTCCAGTGAGGAAAGACACTGGTATGTCAGAACATACAGAAGGCACCGATGGCAGTAGGTCGGTGAAGAATCCACACCTGGGACAGAACAGTGAGCAGTTTTATAATCAAAGCAATCAAGCTAATCATTCAGGTTCCTATCCAGTGTGTACAACTACACTGATTATGCATGATGACTACATTGTTTTCCGTTTTGCTTGGTCACCAGCATTCAATGAGTCGTTACTGGGAATATGCATACCATTCAGAAAACAGCGTTGGACACAAGCCACTCCCTGAGGGAGGGAACAGGAAGAAGCCAGGTACAGTGGTAAACAGTCCATATCCAGACAATACCCCCAAACCACCAGAGCACCAGGGGCTCATAAAAGCAGGAAGTTTCACGCCCACTTGTTCAAGTCTCTGCCTCAGCACCCAGAGACTGGGTCTGTAAGAATGTGCTCTTACGCCTGAAGAGCCCTTTGATCCGACATGTGATATAGACTTGGGACTCAGAGAAAATGGGAGACAGGGAAATGGCCCTCATTCTTCCACCATCCATGCCTGCACATGTTCCCTTCTCAAATGATTAATGTCAGGTACCCACTCAGGTAACTGTGTGCTGGGCAAGGCAGGAGGACAGGGGGGCAGCATGTCTCCTGCTCCTGAGTAGCAAGGACTGTGTGAAGAGTTCATCAGTGAATGAATCTATTCACCCAGTCGGCCAGTCAGTCCACATGCATTTACTGATTTCTATTTCTATTCCCTCTGCTCAGGAAAGTCTCCATCACCTAAACTACTTAGCAGAAGGTGAGTAAATTGATTACTTGGTGTCAGTTTTCAAAGAACTCAAAGTTTCTGTTGCCAAGCAGGTGATGACAGATGTCAGTGACCCACCTGAGGTCTCCCCACAAAGTGGGATGCTGGCCCCTAGGGGGATCTCGGGAGCTTGTCACTGTGGGAACCAGGAAAAAGTGAGAGGTCTCTTTGCAGGGGCAGGCCGGCATGCATCATGGAGTGGAGAGACATCCTGTCTTCTTTTAGTGGTTGGTCATTCAGCTGAGGGCTTTTCTTGCAGGCCAATATACTCAAAGGGAGAGTAAGCACATTCCTCATACCAGGATTAGTGTCTAAGGCTTTTAAGTTCAAGCTCTAAGTTACTCTATCAATTTGATTTTCTTAAATAACTGGTAGAGTTCTGATAGACTGGCACATCTTGTCAGCTCCAGATGTCGGTGAAAACGTCCCAAGAGCTCATCACCTGTGGTTCTTAGACCTGAGATGTGTACCATTGCTCTGTGCTCTCTCACCTTCGCCTCCAACTTTGTCTCTACCTCCCTTGCATTTTTTCTTTCTTTACTTTATTGGGTTTCCTGGAGAATTTATCCTTAAAGAGAAAGGGTACACAAGTCATCCGAGTGACGCTGTCCAACCCAGAGATTTGAATGAGTTGTTTTTAGAAGTGTGTTAATTCTGTTTCTTAGTGGTATGGTTAGGGTCTAGAAGTAATCAGCTTTTCTAACCCTGTGAGTCTCATGTTTCTGATGTCTTGGAAATCAGCCATTTCCCTCCTGAACTCAGCCTCCCTTGGGAGTTTTTGACAAACATGGCCCACTCTGTGGACAGACACACTTTTACCACCACCAGTGGCTTTTCTGCCAAGATGGACTATGTTTTTCCACCCACTGGAAGAGAGTAGACTCACTCACATCTTGGCTTTAATAAATCAGTTACATTTGCGTATTTTGGATTTCATTATGGCTATCCCCATTCCCCACATGTGAATTTTTCTATTAGGTCATGAAAGGCAGCCGTCCTCATGGACAGACTACTCATCTTGATGGCTTAACACCACGAAGCTTGATTTCTTGGTCATGCCACGTCCAACTCACATGTGAGTTAAATAGCTCTCTTTCTATCTGGAAACATGGCATTCCAGGTTACCTTGCCATGGGGGGCTGGAGGGGGGATGGCAGAGAGCGCCAACCCTTGACTGCCTCAGCCAGCAAATGGCAGGTCCCTGCTGCACACGGTCCTTTAGGCAGAACTAACCCTTCATGTGACACCTCATTGCAAGTCAGCCTGAGAAGTGAAGGCAGCCCCTGAAATGTCTGATGAGGACTGACTGACCCTGTCACAAGCACCAGAGAAATAAGTTAATAAGACAGAAAATGAGTAAACAACGAAGGGAACCAGTAAAACCCAAAATTAGCTTTTTAAAACAAGCAATTCAGTGAAAATAAATAAATAAAGAGACAAAACTGGCCCTGTGGAAAGATGCACAGGATAGCTGCTCTTCTGGCTTCAGGTGAGTATTGTGTTGGAGTCTTGGCCACTGCTGTTAAATAAATAAAAGAAAGAAGAAATGTAAGAATTGAAAGGAAAGGGGCAAAACTACCTTTATATTAATTCTGAACAATTCAAGGCTATGATTATCTAAGAGATTCAAGAAATTCTGTAAACCATTGGAACTAATCATCACAGAGGCTGGATGTAAGGCCAATATACAATACCCAATTCTGTTCTGTTAAATAAGGTAAACTGAGGCACCAACACATCTTAAAAAAATTTTTATTTTAAATATGTGGGGTACAATTCAGGGTTAAGTATACAAATGTTCATTATGCAGGAATCCACTACTGCCAATCCTTCCCTGCCCCTCTCCTGGCAATTTCCCACTGCTGGCAATCCTTATGTTATAGTATTATGACAATTGTTCAAGGTCCACTTCTGAGTGAGAACATGTGATACTCAGTTCTTTGTTTCTGTAATAGATCACTCTGTTTTATAGACTCTAAGTCCATCCAAGTTGCTGTGAAGTTTATAAGTTTGTTCTTCTTTATTACTGAATAATATTCCATTGTGTATATGTACCACATTTTTTTAAACAGGTCACTTTCGATGGGCAGCGTGTTTGGGTCCATGTTTTTGCTATTGTGGACAATGCTGTAATAAAAATGCATGTGCAGGTATCTTTTTCCTAGAGTGATTTGAGTTCCTCTGGGTAAATTCCTAGTGGGGGGATTGCAGGGTCCTATGGAAGGTTGGTTTTTAGACCTTTTAGGAACTGCTGAACTGTTTTCCACAGAAGTTATATTAGTCTACACTCCCAACAACAGTGTAGAAGTGCTCCCTTTTCCCGTATCCTCTCCAGCATCTGTTGTTTTTTGAGTTATTGATGACGGCCATCCTGATTGGAGTTAGGTGGTATCTTAGTGTAGATTTAATTTGCATTTCTTTGATGACTAGTGAGGCTGAGCATTTTTTCATGTATCTGTTGGCTGCTTGTATGTCTTCTATTGAGAAGTGTCTAATCATATTTTTTGCCCACTTTGTAAGGGGGCTGTTTGTTTTATTCCTTTCAGCATGTTTGAGTTCCTTGTAGATCCTAGATGTTAGGCCTTTGTCAGATATACAGTTGGCAAAAATTTTCCCCAGTCCATAGGCTATCTCCTTGCTCTCTTGATGGTTTCTTTGGCTTTGCAGAAGCTTGTCAGTCTGATGAGATCCCACTTGTCTATCTTATCTCTCATGGCATCGGCACTTGGGGCTTTGATCAGGAATTGGTTACCTGTTCCAATTTCCATAAGGGTGTCTCCTGTATTTTCTAAGGTTCTTATAGTTTAAGGTTTTATGTTTAGGTCTTTGATCCATTTAGAGTTGACTTTTGTGTGGGATAGATGTCTTGTTTTAATATTCTGCATGTGATCAGCCATTTTTCCCAGCACCATTTACTGAATAGGTTCTCCTCTCCCAAGACATTGGAGGTGGAGGCTTTGTTGAAGATGAGTTGGTTGAGAAATTGAGGCTTTGTTTCTGGAATCTGTATCCTGTTCCATTGGTCTATATGCCTGTTCTTATGCCAATACCAGGCTGTTTTGATTATTGTAGCTTTATAATAAAGTTTAAAGTCTGGGAGTGTGATACCTCCTGCTTTGTTTTTTTCTTTGTTGTTGTTGTTGTTGTGTTGTTCTTGTTGTTTTGCTGAGGATTGTTTTGGCTATTCGTAGTCATTTATATTTTCATATGAATTCCTGTATTGTTGTTTCCAGGCCTGAGAAGAATGTTGCTGGTAATTTAATGGGTATTGCGTTAAATCTGTAGATTGCCTTGTGTAGGATATACATCTTAACAATGTTGATTCTTCCAATCCATGAGCATGGAATATTTTTCCATTTGTTTTTGTCATCTTTGATTTTGCTGAGCAGTGTTTTGTAGTGTTCATTGTAAAAGTCTTTCATGTCTCTGGTTAGGAAGATGCCAAGGTATTTCATTTTTTTGTTGCTGTTGTGAATGGGATTATTATTATTTTTTTGAGTTTCTATTTGTTTATTGTTGGTGTATAGAAATGCAACTGTCTTTCGCATATTTATTTTATCCCTGAGACTTTGCTGAAGTCCTTTATCAGTACAAGGAAGTTTTTAAAAGATTCTCTTGAGTTTTCAAGGTATAGAATCATGTTGTCTGCAAAGAGGGATAAGTTAACTCCTCTTTTCCTATTTAGATACCCCTGATTTCCTTCTCTTGTCTGATTGCTCTAGCTAGGACTTCCAATACTATGTTGAACAGGAGGGGTGAGAGTGGGCATCCTTATCTTGTTCCGGTTTTCAGGGGAAATGATTTCAACTTCTGTCTGTTTAGCAATATTTGGCTGTGGGTTTCTCATTGATGGCACTTACTATTTTGAGGTATGTTCCATCTATGCCTAGATGTTCGAGGGTTTTTATCAAGAAAGAGTGCTGGATTTTATCAAAAGTTTTTCTGTGTCTAATGATATAATCATGTGGTTTTTGTCTATACATCTGTTGATATGTTTAATTATATTTATAGTCTTGCAGATATTGAACCAGCCCTACATCCCAGGGATGAAGCCTCCTTGGTCATGGTGAGTGATTTTTGAGATGTGTTGTTGGATCCAGTTAGCTAGAATCTTGTTGAGAATTTTAGCATCTACATTCATCAAGTATATCTTGGCCTGTAGGTCTTTTTCTTTGTTGGATCTTTACCTGGTTTGGGTATCAGTGTAATGTTAGCTTCATAGAATGATTTGGGAGAGTTCCATCTTTCTCAATTGCCTGGAATACTTTCAATAGGATTGGCATCAGCTCCTCCTT